>OMOT01079290.1:0-10444 GCA_900312575.1 Acanthochaenus luetkenii
ACACACACAGAGAGAGAGAGAGAGAGAGAGAGAGAGAGAGAGAGAGAGAGAGAGAATTCCCATAGAGTACGTTTGTGTGTTCGGGTTAGCGTTAGCTGAATAGAAGCGGTGTTAGGTAGCAATAGCCACTGTAGCAAGCTAACATTAGCTAGCAAAGCAACCGCCGAGTGACTTCAACAACTTTTTCATCCATTTTGTAAATAACCGCTGATCGTATTTTACTCGCGGACATGTCCCGGACATGTCGCCAGCGCTACGTGTCTATTTGAAGTAGGAAAGGGTGTTTGGTACCTGCTCTTGCTGCAAACCCTGCGGCACAGGGCGCCGCCATATTGTTATCATGTGGTACGGAACAGGCGTTAGTTCAATTTCAGCGTCATTCAATTACTGTGGCGTCATTACTGTTTTAGTTAGAATATTTTTTTCCTTCCGTTTTCTTTTATTTGGTTGACTCTTCAGTAGTTTAACGTGTTGTAGCAATCACCATGTAACTGCAACGTCTTGGGTTGAACTTGTCCTACCTTTGTTGCTTTGTTACAACCACTCTCCCATGTTTACTGTCTCTTTTCACTGTGAACTGTCAGAAAGGCCATGAAAATATCTTTAAAGGGGCACTAAACCCCCAAAATGCTAGGAGGGTCTGGGGGAATGACGATCACTTTTGGAGAAGCTTTTGAGCTTTTAAAACTTCATTTATGGTGAGTTTGGACAGTGGCATGAACATTTCCTTTCAATGAATAAAAGACAATAAAGCACTGAACCAGTATTGGTATTTCCAGATTGTAATAATAATAATACATGCAGTTTAAGTAGCACTTTTCTAAGTACTCAAAGACGCTTTACAGAGTGAAAAATACAAAACAGAACAAACCAACTCCATAGACAATTGCATATAACAACAGAACATATAGATATCCAAAATAAGAATAAAAGTAGACAGTTGTCAATTGAATGAAAACGGAGGGAGGAGGGGAAGAAGGTTTAAGTGGTGAATGCGAGTTTGAAGAGAGAGTTTTGACGGCTCTGTTTGAAGGATGGCAGGGTGTTGGCTTACCGTGTGCGGCTGGGAGGGCGTTCCAGAGGGAGGGGGCAGCAGCTGGAAAAGCCCTGTCGCCCCAGGTCCGGTGCCTGGTCCTGGTGATTTTGAGCAGGTTTGCATCTGCAGATCTGGGGAGTCGTTGTGAGGAGGATGGAGTGTTTGACGGTATCAAAGGCGGCGTTGAGGTCAAGGCGGATGAGGATGGCGAGGAAGCCAGAGTCAGCAGAGAGAAGTATGTCATTGTTGATTTTTAGCAGGGCAGTTTCTGTGCTGTGTTTGGAGCGGAAGCCGGATTGGAGGGGTTCGTAGAGGGTATTATGTCACTCCGTTTATACAATATAGATGGTAATTGAGCAGCAATTGAAATTTCCACGTTCATCCACAAATTGCACTATTTAATCAATAAGAGTCAATGCTCAACTCTTTTTGGGGGTTCAGAGGCCCTTAAGATTTCCAGGTAAAACTGCACTAGGCTGCTGAAAGTGAAGAGACATTTTGAGAGTCACTTTATTGATAGTTTGGCATGCTAATTAGAAAAATATGGCCCATATTCAAACCAAAAGTAGTCATACAGTTGATGGTATAAAAAATTTATGTAGGCCGAGGTTTAGAATGGTGTTTCCACCTAGTTGCTTCTCCATGTAGTTTGGCATCTCTCAGAATTGTGGCTTCTTTATTTTTTTTTCATGCGAAGAAGCTACAGACATTTGATGTGCAGATTGGATGGAGGCAGGAGGCAGGGGCACCCACTCCCACAGTCAAAGGGTTGCTGGTTCAACAATGCTAAAGCGTCCCATGGCTCCTAAGTCCTAACCCTTGTGAATAAAAATGACCTACATATTATGATACCACAGACTATTGGTACATATTGCTACACATATGCATCTGTTCTTGTACCAAAAAAAACACGGGACTGTTTATATATATATAATACCCATCTGTGAAAAAGTAATACCTAGAGTTATAGGCTGCAATAATAGTTTGATCCAGGATACATAACATAGCCTTCTCATACTGTAAGTGATCCATAACCTGTAGTAGGGGTTGTGACAGACTTAGACATACATATCAGCAATGATTTTAACGTGGAGGACCGAGGCATCATGTTGTAAGCTAACATAACACACGTTTTCCCTATATATATATCATGTTTATTGTTTACGACCCTGTCAAACCCATGTTTGGGTCTCGCCCCACTAGATGTGAAACGCCGCTGTAGAGGATGTCAGGCACTGCAGCAGAGGACATTTCCTTGACTGGTTAACATTAAGTTACATAACGTTGTGGCCATGTCTAGTGCAGGAAGTGGAGATATAGGTCACCACCTTATCAGTGACAACAAACACTGTTGCTATCTCATATGAACGCCTTGCCATGGTCACTGAGATAAGCTCTCATCCACTAGTCTATTAAGTCAATAAAAAGTGACACAAGCACAGTGACTCTAAGCACAAAAATAAACATTCTCTCTGTCTACTGGATGTTGCAATAAAGTCTGTTTTCCTTGAGGAGGGGGATAGAGATAAGCCTGATGTCAGACCAGAGATATGCCAGTTGGCAGCTGCTTATTACCCTGCTGGGGTCCACTTGCAATTTCACACTTTGCTGGTTTGCAGCATCATTTTGCCCAGTGTTGGGAAAGATATACACAAATCCTGGACTGCTCTTCTTACACTCTGGAATATATGTGGAGACTGTTCTGCATACATGTGATAGCACATATGACCCTTTTCCTGTTCGATGTTCATATATAGTGATAGTGTAGATGATAATGCATATGCATTTTGCACATTGCCATTGTTCTGTACACATTGCACCTCCATCCTGGAGCTTTGTTACATTGATAGCTGGTGCACATATCTGAAAGGAACATTCTGTAATATATATGTATATACTTTATGTATATGTTTTTTATAGTGCTAGTCTGCAAGCCACTGCACTTATATATGGCTTTCTGAAGACTTGTTAATGTGAATAGAATGCACATTTGCATATAATGTATAGGTGCATTTTGTTCCTTTATTTTTTTTAAATCTTTTACTGTTTTCGTTGCTTATTTTTATATGTCTTTTTTATTGCTTATACTATCTGTATTTCCCTGAATGACTCCTATTACTTTTACTGCTGCAACAAATTTCCCCCACGGGAATCAATAAAGTGAAATTACAAATGCCCTGAGAGAATGACATGCTGATAAAGGTCAACACATCTCCACTGAAGTAAATGAATGAGTAACAGCGAGAGCGCGTGTTTGTGTTGTCATTAGACTTTCCTAGGTTGAAGCTAAACAAGCTGGCCTGTTTGGGAATCTGTGGAATTTCGCCCCATATTACAAGAAAAGCAGCTCTATACATTATCCTCAGTCCATCCGAGTGTTGTAGTGTAGTAGTCACATGATTGCAGAGAGCAAATACCTTACACTTTGGAGGAAGCTGAAGTTGGATCCCTATTCTTAGCTCCTTATTTGCAGCTAGTGATGTGGAGTTCAGGAACGACAATGATTTTTTTGAACAGGGAGTGAACTGGGAATGCCACTGCTACGGCAACATGTTTATTTAGCAACCAATGTATTTTTATACTATTCAATCCTATGCCATATAGATCATATCAAGAACTGCATAGAAATCAACTTGGCCTGGCCTTATATTACATGTCAAACTTTGAAAAAGAATGGCTAACAATTGGATCTCGATTAGCAGGTGTAGGGTTATGATTTAGGGCCACCCATATCAATGTTGCAACATAGATTATCAACCATCTCATGTAGTGTCCCCCCACATACGATTCATCATGGCCCAAATGGGATTTCAAACTGAAAATGAATGTCGAACATTTCTCTCTGACCTTTTTCATGCCAGCTTTTCATGGGTTAAATTCTCTCTGGCCACCCATATCACACATGTTCTATACTAAATAAGACATAGTCTCTCTGATAATGATGTTTTGGGCCTGGCCCAAATGGGTTTTCATGATCTAATCGATATCTAATCTAATCTTAAATGCTTTGGAAAATGCCCATTCCCAACTTGTCAAATACAGAACTTTCCTTGCAAGCTTCAATCTAGGAAAGTCGAATGACAACACACACACACATAGGCACACCAGCGCATGATTTGTCTGTTACTCATACTTTTACTTCAATGAAGATGTGTGACCTCTACCAGCTTGTCATTCTCTCAGGGTATTTTAAAATTCACTACATGAGAGGGTTAATATGTTGCAACATTTATATGGGTGGCCCAAAGTGAATTAAAACTCTCAATCATGCCCTACACTTGCTAATCAAGACCCAATTGTTAGCCATTATTTTGTATGAAAACCCACCTGTGCCAAGTTGATTCCTGTGCTGTCAGACAGTTCTTCATATGATCTATATGGTATAGGACTGAATAGTATAATAATACATTGGTTTTGATCAATAAACATGTTGCAGTAGCAGTGGCAACTACGCATTCCCAGTTTGTCATTAAAAATAAATAAATATGGGGGCGGCAATAGCTCAGGAGGTAGAGTTCCCGCCCCGCAACTGCAAGGTTGGCGGTTCGAGTCCAGCTCCTACCGGGAAAAAAATATGCCGTAGTGTCCTTGAGCAAGACACCTAAAAACCTCAAATTGCTCCCGTTGAGCAGGTTGGTACCTTGCATGGCTGCCTCCGGCAACGGTATGACATGTAGGTCGCTTTGGATAAAGGCGTCTGCTAAATGCTGTAATGTAATGTAATGTAAATAAAATCCTGTTCGAACAAATCGAGTCGTTCCCTAACACACATCACTAGCCGCTAATAAAGCGCTAAGAATAGGTAGGCAACTTCCACTAGTGATGTACATTCCGTCTCTTTTCAGTGAGTCGGCTCACTTGGATCAGCTCACCAATAAGAGCCGGCTCTTTCGGCTCCCAAACGGCTCTTCATTCATTAGCATTTCCAGTTTTTCAAAATCGACCAAAGTTAGCGATATTTTGACCAATGACTGGTGTTTGTGCAAATCTATCACTTAAATTGTTCAATGGAATCTTAGCCTACCTTCTAATTCTACATTTTGCTCTTACGTTGTCTGTTGCATCCAAATAATGCTACTTCGTCTGCGACTGTCACTCATCTTGTTTTCTGCTGTCATATTCATATCCAACGTCTCTTCTCTCCTCAGAATCTGCGAGAATGTTCAGTGAGTGTTGGTCTCGTGGCTAGTGGAGGATATGTACATTTGAAGGGCCCAGTATCAAGTTACATCATGGTCACCGGCCAATACACTGTAATACCGAGGCTACTTTGTAATCCGATTTGGTGCAAGAAATAAGATAAATATACTGCTATTTATATTGTATAATATAATATGAAACAAGGATTGTCGATGCTCAGTTCGAAACTTTATTTGTTCACATCACGCAGCTTTCTTTCAGGATTTAATTGTGCGCACGGATTTACTGATTTATTGATTTATTAATCCGTATCATACAGTCGTCAGATGAGAACACATATAACAACACTTCAGTGCAGCTTATTCAGTCTATTCAAGACCACGTACATCAAACCAAGCAGCAACACATTCAGACCCTCGCACTCACGCTGCCTACACACACGGGAGGGAGTATATATATCTCACCATTCTTGCTAGATTTGGCTCTAAATTGTTATAACCGAACAAGTCAGACGTCGTAGGATCGCATCTAACTCAGACATCATAGGATCTATTGTCTTGTGTTCATTTAGAAAACGAATCGGCTCTTCAGATATGCGAGTCGGCTCCCAACGTTCACCTAAAAGAATGACACACCACTAACATGGATGGAGGAGAAAGAGCGGAGGAAGTGAATGGTGACCCAAGGAGTAAGCGCGAGAGAGAGTAAACTGTGTATGACTGACTGGACTGAGGAATCTGCTGTGTGCCGTTGCCCTGACCGTCTGAGAGCCCCTCTGTGTTTGACCCTTGCTTGCCCTCTGCCAAGACCCCCGGATTTCCTGAGAACCTGCCCTGTGTACCGAACATCTGCTTGGACTTTGATTACTCTAAAGCTGCAATATCTTGAGACTAACCCTTTCCCTCCCAGAACCAGTAAATAATCTGTGATTCTGTGTATGGACTGCCGATCTGTTATCTTCGGTCACGTGAACACTCACCTCACCCCGAGTGTGTCACAATACCTTAAACAGAGACGCTGCACCGGTTTAAACGTTTAAACTAAAGGTAAACTGGAAAGTTGCGACAGAAGTTGGTTGAAAATGTCGGACTGCAACAGAGACAGAGCTGCTCAGTAAGTTCCGGCCTGTCTGGCTGAGAGGTTTGCCTGCTAGAAGGCACTGCTCTCCAACTGAGATTCAGTGTAAGTATAGTCTCTCTCTCTTTCTCTCTCACGACCAGTGGACGGGGGCTGGGGGTCTTGGGGTCCCTTCACTTCCTGTTCTGTTTCCTGTGGGGTGGGGCTTAAGAGGTCAATCAGGACATGTGACAGCCCCACCCCCAAACATGGCGGCCAGCAGTGTCCTGAAGTAGGGAGTCGAACCAGCATCTGTAAGACCAACATCCACTGTCCAGGTATACACACACACACACACACACAGTTTGTCTGTGGGAAGATTTCATCACTCAAGCAATACAAATACAAAACAAAACCACTCTACAACCAAATAGAAATACAAAACACAATGCAAACAATAACATTAAACAATACATTATAATGTCTTGCTGAGTAAGGGGAGGGCTGTCCCTGGGCTCTAACGCCCTTAAAGGAACATGCCCACACTGCCCCTCTTTCCACCTTCCCCTCCTAAACTCCCTCTGTCTGCCACAATACATTATATATAGTCAATCTGAACATTAGCTCTGCTGTTGATGTACACTTTTTCTTTAAAGGCCTATATAAATTAAGCATATTCAATTACATGGGGCAAGCATTCCATTGACACATTTAAACCATTTAACATGGTATAGTACAACCATGTGGCCAGTAATCTTCAGATTCTCTCTAGGGACATTTAGTGTGCCCTTCTACCACTGGTCAAAGTTATGCAAAAACGCCACCATTTGTTTTCATCAGACCAAAAATATTCTTGTACATGCTAATCAACATAAGAAGTCACATGATAACATGTTTCATTTTATATATAGTTTTTCCACGTGAGGAGAGACATACTGTATGTGTACAACATTTTGTGAATTTAGGTCAAATGGTGCATGATCAGAAAATCATTCTCATTATATGGTAAGTGTTTTGTGAAAAACAATATCCATTGACTCATGATAGCACCATCATGTGGCCAATTGGCAAAAAATGTCTTCCATGGCCTTTTGGTTTCAACCATAGCCACATTAGAGCCACTGAAATCAGCACACAAAACGGCTTTACCTGAGCTGAGACTTCAGGTAGGCACCGGCTGCATGTTGTTTAATGTGTTGAATTGTAATGTTGGGAAAGTCATATGGCACGAAGTTGGCACATGCAGGTTGGATGTTTTTGCAGCTAATAGGCTTTGCACAATTCACTTACAGTTGGTAGTAGCCATTTAAAAAGTGTTTTTGGCTGTAGTTGCTACGTAAGAAGCGGCAGGTTGGCATATGCAAATAGAGCGCACCGATAATAATGGAAAGGGGGGCTACCAGCTTCAAACACCTATTTTTATGAATGGGACTATGAGCAATTAAAGTGAAAATCAATTTAAATGCCTGTATCTCTGGCAGTTTTTCACCAATCATAGAAGTTGTGTTATCATTGAATTCAGGACATTGGACCTCATTCTGGAGTGTCTTCTTACGAACTTCTTAAGAACAAATCTAAGAAACAGCTCCACCGGATTCATGAACACGTGGGAATGTGTTCTTAACCATCAAAACTGATCTCAGCTGCGCTCCTCCAATGAGGAATGCCACTGATTCTTAAATTGAATGTGCATCCTCGTGGACTTGAATTTACATACATAAACGCCTCACCAGCTCCTTATATGGGCATGCAACCATAGGACCGAGTGCAAAACAGAAGGTTTTATTTGTCACATGCAGCGTCATACCAGTAAGATGAGCAGTGGAATGTTTCTCCACTGGATCTTACAATGTACACACTTGTAAAAATTATAATTTGTAATATCGTTTTTGGGCCATAAGTGTAACGTTAAGCATTAACTTGAATTTGTATTACACATCGCACTTAAGTGAGTCTCTCCTTCGCACTCGCGTTGCGCTCACGTTGAATACAATGCTAAGTTGTTAATTGTCTGTTGAGTCACTTCTTTTAGTGCAATACAATTTCAAAGAAACTTCTTGCAAAGACTTTCATGCTTATTTGATGAGCAATCAGAAACTGCTGGGAAAGATCAGCTCTTCAGACAAATATGGATGGGCAGACAAGACTGAAGAAAACTAAAGATTAAAGAATAATTATCTTTTTTTTGAAATACATGAATATCTTGATAGGTCCTATCTATATTATGTAGGCCCATGATATTATATATTTTAGTTATGGATATCCACATGTTTATTTAAAGAATGTAGATGTGTCCATTCTATTCCACTGTGGCTATATCCACACGATTGAGTTCTGAACTACTTAATAATTGAATGTGACATTGCTAGATTCAATTTTGATGCCGATATTAGCATTTGTGTGAAAAGCCACCCCCATCGCGATTTCATTGGCTCGTAGTGTCTTTGTTTTTTCACACATTTCTTGCAATTAAATTTCAGATATTGGTCCAAAGAGTATGTGTAATGATTTTCATGCAGATTGCTCAAACGTACTAGGAGTAGGGATAGAAGTGTTTTTCACAAAATTCAAAATGGTGGAAAATCTAAGTAACTGGAAGTCATGGGTTCTTGAGGCAAATGTGTGCCTCATGCAGATGGGCATCTGTGGGGGGAGTCATGACTGTAGGTCAAACGGGGCATGAGATATGCCCGTTCAAAATGCGTGTATTCAGTCGTTTGCTGTAGCGCCCCCTTATGGCCAAACACCACCATTTGTGGTGTATGAGTGTTTCATGCCATTCTCTACCATTGTGCCAATTATGGTAAAAAGCGAGCAATCGTTTATAGGGGCTGCCTTCGGTGCATGGCCCCTTAATAATAATACTACATTACATTTATATAGTGCTTTTTACAATGCTCAAAGACGCTGACAATATGAGATAAAAAACTAAACAGCAGAACTAGAACAAAATAGAACAAAACAAAACAACTATGGGTCAAAAGCAAGAGTAAAAGGGTGGGTTTTGAGGGCTATTTTGAAGGATGTAGCGTGTTGGCATTGTGGATATGACTGGGGAGGGCATTCCAGAGGGAGGGGGCAGCTGCAGCAAAGGCCCTGTCACCCCAGGTCCGGAGCTTAGTCCTGATGGAATGTAATTGGTTGTCATCAGCAGACCAGAGGCAACGTGAAGGAGTGTGGCGGTGGAGGAGATCAGAGAGGTAGGTGGGGGCCAGGTTGTTGAGGGCTTTGAAGGTGATAAGTATTTTAAAGTGTATAAAATATAGTTAGAGCAATAAAACAAGGATATAACACAAGTATGAGAAGGCCTTTGTATAAAAGTCAGTTTTAAGAAATGATTTAAAGGACTATAAAGATTTTGTTTGCCTGATATGCCTAGGCAAGTTCCACAGCTGAGGGGCCTGGACTGAAAAAGCCTGGTCACCCTTGGTAATGAGACAGGTATTTGGAACGGCCAGAAGACCCCCGCCTGAGGATCTCAGGCTGCGTTGTGGCTCATAAGGGACCAGCATATCTAAAATGTAGGTAGGAGCCTGACCCTGGGTCATGGGTGAAATATGTTCCCATCTCCTGGAATTAGTCAAGAGCATAGCAGCCGCATTTTTCTTCTTCTTCTTTCGTGTGAGTCCTAAGGGTGAACATCATTTTTGGTTGATTTGACATTCACAGTAGGCAATGGTATGCTTACTGCAGTTGCTGTTTTTAGTTCACTTCAATGAAGTTTAGCAGGGTCACCATGAGCAGGTAAACGGCATTACCTGCATGTCTTTGGACTGTGGGGGGAAACTGGAGCACCCGGGGGAAACCCATGCGAACACGGGGAGAACATGCAAACTCCACACAGAAAGGACCAGGTGAAATTTGAACCCAGGACCTTCTTGCTGTGAGGCGACAGTGCTAACCACTGTGCCACCGTGCCGCCCCAAGCCGCATTTTTGATTAATTGGAGGTGGGAGATTGTCTTCTGGCTCAGCCCTGAATACAGAGAATTGCAGTAGTCCAAACGAGATGAAATAAAAACATGGATTACTTTTTCGAGATCTGCAGTGGTTAAAAATTGCTTAATTTTGGGAATGACCCTAAGTTGCAGGAAGCATGATTGTGCGACCTTAGTCAAAACAACCTATCAAAAGAAAGGTTGGAATCAAAAATAACGCCCACATATTACATTACATTACATTACATTACATTACAGCATTTAGGAGACGCTTT
>OMOT01079313.1:4179-14294 GCA_900312575.1 Acanthochaenus luetkenii
TGGCAGACAACCCCAGTGGGGAAGAAACTGCTGTTTGAAAATAGTAAATTCTTATGTACAGTACATCAAAGATAACTTTTGGCAATGGTATTCTGACAGCAAATAAAAGCTCACTGCATACAAAGTCTAAACGGCTGCAGTCTGAATACTGATTGATTAATATAAACTGTTGCAGCAGGCCAAAGCAATTTGAACTGAATCAACGCATAAAGAATTGACAATTGTGAAAAAGTTAAAATATTTGTGGTGGAGAGTTTTCTCCCCCTCATATAATTGCAGACCGTTGTCAAATGGTACTTCATAAACTTGCTTACTAGTAAACAGCCATTACATGCTGTTTTAAAAACCTGAACATGGAGCTATTGCATTGACATCATTAGTGCTTCATGTAATTTTCAATGTCAGTTTGTTAATATAGCAGCCAGTTGAGTGAAACAAGACAAGACTTTATCCGTAGATACTAGATATTATACATATTCAATTTTCAAAGCAAAATCAAACCTTGAGCACAGAGTTCAAATATTATTACAAAATGCAAATTAGAACTTAGGGCAATATTTTCACTAATCTTGAAGCATTAAAGGGGTTTCATATGTTCTGTAGGCACTGCATACATATTTAGTACCATGCAATGCAGTAAACATGCAACTGGGCTTCATAATGAAGCTCATTATTAGCCCAGAAAAGTCCAAACCATGAAACAAATACAGCAAAATAGACTTAGCTTGCCAAGTACTCTGAACACATTCGATTTGCAGGCTCAGTTTCACCAACTGTATCCCTGAGCTTTTCTTGTGTCAGTGAGAGTCCAGCAGCAGCTGACTGTAGCTTATCAAGAAGAACAGTTTACCAAGAGAGATCAGATCTACACTAAATCACACACTAAATGTGTGATCTGAATTGTAGCCATGACACAGTGTATGGCCTTTGTCTTGATCCGTTGGTTGATTGCATGAAACTTGAGGTCGCAGCGTAGGGAAATCCACTTTCAAGATGCTTCAGGAAACAATGTATACTTCAAGACAACATAACAGAGTCAGTGTGCTTTCCCAGCTTATGGCAGCAGTGTGTGGGTGTATTTACAGTACAGTACTTTTGTAAGCATCCTCCACTCTTGCATATTGGTTTCTTTCTAATATCCCTGTTTGTATATTACCAGTGATGCAGTGGTAAATAAAAAGGTGGGTAAAGTATACCCTCCAGTTGGTGATCATCATAAGGCAAACAACCACCAATGTGAACAAAAATCAATTACACTTTCAGAAAATCATTAATATATGTTTTTTTCCCCTAAAAGGACTATATATTCTTACAATTTAAACAATTTTGATACTATGAATTTACATCATACAGATTTATGTCAGGTTGGTAATCTGAGTTTAGTTGGGTTTCTCCTCTACTACATCCCTATGTCTGGCATATAGAACAAGCCTTAGCTTTGGCCTGCTCCATTGATAAACTTTTGGATTTTAGTCTCGAAGGGCTGACAGTGTCATGTTTTGGGAGCAGCAATGAGTTAAGAAGGCCTCCTCCTCCTGCTGTCTGCACAAATCATCTACTGTCGTCCAGAGTGATGGGAGGAGGAACGGAGGAGATGAATAAGGAGATGAGATTCAGAAGTAGCTACAGCAGCTTGACTTCTGCTTCTGTGCTTCAATGAATTCATGAATCTGGAACTTGGGTTCACTGGGATGCTGGACGGCCCGGTGTTTCAGTTCCCTTAAGAAGACGAAGAGACGACTAAGAGATTTAGTAAACAACAATATGGACATTCAGCTGGCTTTGTGATTTTTTTTTCAGTTAACCTATAAGTAATCCACAAACATTGCTGCAACTGCTCATAATATGCTTACTAGGGTTAGATCCATATATCAGTTTGCCAAACTGTCAAGCCAATACTGGCTTTTTTAATCAAAAATCTAATATGGACCAGTCAGTGTCATGCACCTACAATATGATGGAGGTTCCTCCCTGACCTCAAGTAGTCAATATGTTTTTTTTAATGTCTGACCAGAGAAATCATTCCAGAGTGGTGTGGGAGGATTTTACTCAACAGTCTGTAAAACCTGCAGTGAAACCTGCCTCTCCTTACCTTAAGGAGTTGCTAACCCACCTAAAACGTTTTAATTAGTCTGGCTTTCAATGGAGAGTTTTAGTGTCCCGTGATGGTCTAAATGCTGTTTCAGAGGGGAAAACATTGAATACTTAGAATTTATTGGCATGAAAATTGTAAAATGTAAAGATATTAAGATGAAAAAGGGGGGAACCCTGTAGCAACTGATAATGTAATGACTACCAGATAACGTAATACAAATGTACCTCTAAATGGGTTGAAAATGTAATAAAACATGTTCATGTAATAAATTACTGTACTAGAGCGCCTACATCCACCACACCAAAGATTCCCCTTTGTCATACCACATCCGGATCATTGGCAAAATGTAACCTATCATCCAAATCCGTCCATAACTTTTGGAGCTATCTTGTGTAAAGACAAACAAACATCACCTCCCAATAATGCAATAACATCACATTATTACATTCGGCCATTATGATTTCATAAATAATTGTAACTGTAATAATAATATTGTCTAATAATGTCACAACTCATAAGAATAAGTAGAATGAAATAACGTATATTATATTTCAATTATTACATTATTAAACAATATGATTATTACATCATCAGTTAAACATATGTTACACCTTATGGCCGGTTCATGTAATAATGTGATGTAATTTATTACATGAACAGGTTTTATTACATTTTCAACACATTTAGAGGGACATTGTATTACATTTTGTTATTAAATTATTCGGCAGTTATTAATCATCATTAGTTTCTACAAACCCTGCACACTACTAAATATCAAAAAGAGGCAGAAAATAATTTCATGACATTTATCAATCCATGCTCTGGTCCATAAAAAAGTGCAAAACATGCAAACACCAGCAGACAAAAGTTATACTGTATTTTGAATGGATTAGCAACACTTAGAGACAACATGTTGAAAGGAATTGTTTGGGCCAGCTCAGTGCACACCAGACTGACATAGTGGCTGTAGTGTTAAAAGCGCATTGTGTGGGAAGACTGTAACGTACTTGGCCACAGCGGTGAAAGCCAGCTCCACGTTGACCCCGGTTTTGGCACTAGTCTCCATGAATGGAACTGAATACACCTGAAGACATGGAAGAGGATGCAACAATAGTGAACAGCAGAGCAATAACACACTTCTATGAACAGTATCTTTATGGTTATCAGTCATAGAGTAATCAATGAAATACTCACTCTCGCAAGCTTTTCTCCTTCATCCCTCCTGATCACCCTTTCGCTGGCCATATCAGCCTGACAGAGAGATTCACATTATAGTAAAGCCAGATTAGGACCTGGGTAAAATTAGATCCAATATAAATGCAGTAAAACCAATAATGGAAAGTAAGGCTGTTTTGGCTCAGAAAAGGTAGAAAGGAGAGGTGATCTTTGGGGGGGAAAAGACAAGCAAACAAACAAACAAGAATTTTACAAATATGAAAAAGCCTTTGGATATTGCATCTTACAAGGTTCAAAATGCACCATAAAACAAAACAGTGTATGATGTGAAACCCAACAAATATTTCCAGACATACTTGTTTGTGCAGAATGATGGAGATACACAGATTTGCTTATTAGGGGACTGATTTGCTGATTTGCACCGAAGATGCTTGGCCCCCTAATAAGCAAATAATGTCGTTATTATTATTTTGCCATGGGAATCTATGGCAGCCCCTATAACCGATTGCCCGCTTTTTACCAAAATTGGCACAATGGTAGAGCATGGCACGAAACACTCATCATGATTGTCATGATTATTTCCCCACCGATGCCCCTCCGAATGAGGAACAAATTTGCCTCAAGAATCCATGACATACAGTTCATTCGATTTTCCGCCATTTCGAATTTTGTGAAAAACACTTCCCTATTCCTCATAGGAGTTTTGAGTAATCTGCACGAAAATCGCTACACATACTCTTTAGACCAATATCTAAAATCCCAGTGTAAGAAAGGTGTGTACATCAAAAAACTAAGAAACTATGAGCTATTAAATCACGATGGCCGTGGCTTTTCACAAAACATTAATATCGGCATCACAGTTGAATCTAGTGAGTAAGTCGTTCAATTCAATGATATCACAATTTTGGTGATCTGTGAAAAAATGCCAGCGGTATTTTAATTTATTTACACTTGAATTGCTCATAGTCCCATTCACAACAGTAGGTGTTTGAAGCTGGCAGCCCCGTTTACATTACCATGGGTGCGCTCAATTTGCGAACCTGCCGCATCTTATTTAGCAACTGCAGCCAAAAACACTGTTTAAATCGTGTACCAGCACATTAAACAACTTGCAGCTGGTGCCTGAAGTCTTAGCTAGGGTAAACGCAGTTTCGTGTGCTGATTTCAGTGGTTCTAATGTGGCTATGGTGGAAACCAAAAGGCCATAGAGGAAATGCTTAGCCAATTGGCCACATGGTGGTGCTATCATGAGTCAATGGATATTGTTTTTCACAAAAACACTTACTTTATAATGAGAACGATTTGACACACTGTAATACTACAAAGATTTGTAAACCTCTCATGCACCATTTGACCTAAAATCACAAAATGTGGTACACATACAGTACACATGGAACTATGTTATCATGTGACTTGTTATGTTGATTAGCATGTATAAGAATATTCTAAACCTACATTTTTGGCCTGATGAAAACAAATGGTGGCGTTAGAGAGGTCATTTTCAGTTCAAGCACAAGTGCATTAAATGGTTTAAATGTGGCAATAGAATGCTTGCCCCCTGAACTTGAATATGTGTAAATTATATAGGCCTTTAGAGAAAAAGCGTACATCATCATCAGAGCTAATGTGATTCAGATTGAATGGTTAAAGTTTGGCTAGGTAGCTGGTGCTTATGTCATCAGCTTGACACACTTATTTATTCCAGTTTAAAGAAAAACAGTCATGGAACCCTACATTAAACTATGCTGTTGGTCTTCCCAATGTATGAAGGTTACAAAAACTCAGAATGATTGAACTTTTGGTTGTTTAGAAATCTTACTTGCCATAATCTGCTTGGGAAACATGTTGTTCAGACCCATCTATATTGTTGTCCTCTATTCTGCAGACTTCCCTATGCTAATCTACAGGATGTTGTGCATCCCTATTCATGGTTCTGGTCCTGAAGCCTAAATAAGTCATTAGAAATCATATATTTTGTCTTCAAATATACACATTTTATGAACTTGCATAGTAATGCAGAAATCCAACTTTTCTCTAAATCTAATTTTGTCTTAAAGAAGAACAATATACACAATAACCCCCTCACTGTCCCGAGGGTCAAAAGAAAATGTGTGGGGAAAGAACCATCACAAACATTCAATTTAAAAGGCCCTTAAGCTCATTGGATATGTCAATCCACAGATTAACTTTTTTCTTTTTTTGCACGATGGATCTTAGACATGGACGGCTCTAATTAAACTATGTCAAGAAGGAAAAGAACCCAGACCAAACTATCTGATGGAACTGAAGCCCCCTATTGACTAACTTCCATTCTTATAGTGTTTTACACCTTTGATCTGTGACCTCACCCACAGCAGCATCTGTTCCACTCCATTCTATATCTTAATTGGTTTGATAGTCCCTCACCACCCATCCTGGTTAGTTGCTACCTCCTGGTGTCATCTGTCTTCAGAGTTTAGGCCTAAATGGTTCTTATCACCTATAAAATGAGTTTGTCTCATTGAATGAATCACTGATAATCTTACAATCCCCTCTTTCTTATAATCGCAAAAGCATCACAACAATCTTTAGATTAGGGTAGATCTAGTTTGGCTGCTTCAGACACAGTACCACAGATCAAAGTTGAATAAATTACATTACGTAAAACATGACATTGAATCAAATGAAGGAGTTACAAAAAAAAAACTATTCAACCATCACAAAACAATGTACCTGCTTGCAATGTATTCTGCTTGATGCACTACATGCTTGGCCCCCGGAAATGCTGCTTGCAGCTTTAATTTGTATTTGTATTTGATTATTTCATTTTTGTCCAATTTCCCCACGGGAATCACTAAAGTTTCATATCATCTGAATGTGAATGAGAATACATAACATGAATGTCTCCTGTCATATTAAACCACAGTTGTCCAGTCAAGTTTCGTCAAGATCACATCTCTCCAATTCACTACTTTGTTCTCTTTTTTTCCTCCACTTGCCCATGCTTCTCAAACAGTCCTTTCCTCACCTTGTTGCCGAGCAACATGATAACTACATCCCTCTGTGCATACTCATGGATCTCTGTTAACCATGCCTAATACAAGAGAGAGAGAGATAAATAGATACGATACAAAGACAGACAGAGAGAGAAAGTGTGTTTGCATGATTATAAATTATTATACAATTGACAATTGTTCAACAGAGGTCAATGTGAGCACGTCTTTATTCATACTGGTTTTCGTTAAAGGCTATTTCCTTTTCCTGATTCGCTCAATTACACATCTGTCCAGGCTGACTTACCCTAATGTTGTCGAAGGACGATTTGCTGGTGATGTCGTACAGGAGGAACAAGGCTTTGGAGAAAGAGCCAACAAAAGGGATGAACATACACGGCTGTAATGCTGTAACGCCATGCTTCAGTAATCTTCCTGGATTAAAGTATGCCTGTAAATCAGTCATTTTGAGTTTGGTGTATTCGTCTCACCCTGCGCGTCTCTATAATATGCATGTGTTACACTCCTGAACCTTTCTTGGCCCGCTGTGTCCCAAATCTGAAACAGAGAAAGAAAAAGCTCTCTCACAGTGATTACATGCTTAGGCCCAGTCTCCGCACAGCTTTTGTAGTCCTTATAAATCAAATTTTCGTTTATAAGGTTAGGAAAATACTGGTGCCTGAGTGGAAACAAGGCCAGTGCTTGAAAAATAGGCTACTATTGTGAAAGCATGTCAAGTTTTCACTGGAAATTATTTACTGACCTGCAGTTTGACCTTTACGTTGTCAACAGTCACTACTTTATTCTGAGGGGAGCAGAAAAGTAGAGGAGGTTGGAGTCGATGTTAGAATGGTCAATCTAGACAGATTAACAACTGAGTAATGTAGTCATTTGTACTACCTGATTTGATGTATTTGTATTTACATATATACACACACACACGGACATATACAGACAAACACACCGTGAAGCCGATGCCCACTGTAGCAGAGAAGGAACCGGGGATGAACTTGCCCTGGTCAAACTGCACTAATAGAGACGTCTTTCCCACTCCGCTGTCCCCGACCAGGATTGTCTGCCAGATAAACACACACACACATACAGTACAGCAGTCACATCAGTGTGTATGTGTGCGTGCTTGTGTGTGCCCTGAATGTGAGAAATGGCACCCAGTAGGGTTAGAACAATACATTGCTTTGTTGATATATTGGACTGATATTGTCCTTTTATTAAAAATCTGATCTGGTCCGGTCAGTGAGGTCCACCTCTGATATGATGCAGTTTGATGGAGCACATATTTATTGTAGAATTAATCAATACTACAATGGTTGTCTATGGGAAATCCTTAAACTGCATTGATTGTAATATCACAAATATGTATTGTGGCACACTCGGGGGGGCAAAGGAGTTTCCACAGGGCCGGCAATAACAAAGGTACTGTCCACACAGCAATTTACCTGTAACAGTTCTTTATTTCCTGCTTCGGGGAGGGAATGGGTTAGTCCCGGATACACAATGTCCAGGGTGGGGTGGTCGTGGTTCAGTCCAGGAGTCAAGGCAGGAGAAGGGTAGTCAGACAGGCGATGGTCAAGCACAAGAAGGGTCCTCAGACGGTCAGGGATTCGGCACACAGAAGGGTCCTCAGTCCGTTCAGTCATACGCTCACTTAGTGCTCTTAGCTCGCTCTCATTATCTCTCCCTCGTTCTCCACTACCTCCCATGGGTCACACACTCTCTGCCTTCTCTCCCTCTATTTAAGGCCTGCCGCTCTCTCTCCCGATTGGCCCTGCCCGATCTCCCTAATGGGCTCAGCTGCCTCATATCTGCTGCTGATTGGGGCGGACAGCCGTCTCTGGGCTCTAGCGCCCCTGCAGGAAACGGCCCGCACTTCACCTTTCCCCTCCTAAACTCCCTCCGTCTGCCGCCACCACAAACGCAGCAATTTACAGTGTTGGTTTACAGTTCTGAATTTCCTGGCATTTTTGTATTTGTTTGTTACTTTATTAATCTCCATAGGGAATTTGTCTTTTTGCTTGTACCCTTAGGGAGGTCAGAGCACAGGGTCAGCCGTGGCAGAGCACCCCTGGTGGGGATTCAGTGACTTGTTAGACTTTCCAATATTTCGAAAGGTCAGATGCTTGTCAACAAAGGAAATTGAACCTGGGTCCTCCGGATGAAGGGCAGTCTTGCTACACAAAATGCCAGCCTGCGTTAAAGACATGTAATTGTAAAATAATGATGCACACAGCTGCAGTCAGACACAATGGATAATAATACATACATAAAAAGACAGCTGAGCACAGGGCTCATATTTGCATTACGTTTACTCTCTTCCTGGCCAAGTAAAAAACTAATTAGTACATGTTAGAGTGAAGCAGTTATTATTCTGCATATCGAGGGGAATCAGGATTAACTAACAGGGCACCATATGGCCCTTGGTCTACCGGGGATATTGAGCGATTACTATTTCTAAAAGGATGACCAGCGACTTAAGTGTATGTGCAGAATAGCCCCACGTTTCACTCCAAATGCACACATTGATTTCACACACACACACACACACACACTAACACACACACAAAGAGACAGAGAGTAGCCTAAAACAGGGCTAGAAATTGCGACCGTTTTGGTCGCATATGCTCCCGAAATGTAGTCTGTGCGACCTCAAAATATAATTGGGAGCATCTGTGCGAGTGTGAATAATTGTTCCGGTGCGACCGTTTGTTTTCTGTTATTTTCTTCTTTGCTTGAACGTCCCTTTCCCTTTACATTCGCTAGTATGCCTTGTGACAGTGACAATTCTAACCAATCAAACGTGAGTTTGAGGTTCTTACCTTTAATGCAGATCCTAGATCGGTTGAGATTAACCTTCAATCACTCCCTTTCGCCGCTAGCTAGCGTTATCGAAAGCTAAAAAGATTAAGCGAACGATTACGGCATGTTTTAGTAATGTTAGTGATGTAACTGTAGTCGCTGTGGCAGCTGAAACAGTTGGTGATGTCGATGTGGCTTCACCAGCAGAGAAGAAGGTGAACAGTTTTCAGAGAGCGGCTGAAGGACTTTGAATGTCGTTGGTATGACAGCAGCGTAATTAACGTAACTGTATATTGTGAAGACTGTGGGACGGAGATCACAGGTAACGTTAACTGCGTTTGCAACGGAGTCGACACAGTTTAACCGTGAGAGCTGAACTAAGTACGGACACGGAACACAAGAAACCCTGTGACAAAGAGTTCAGGCTCGACTGGTCAGACTAGGGGTGTTAACGATTAGTCGTTGATCGATTAACAATCATTAATAATTTGGTCGATGAACATTTCAAACGTAACGATCAAATTGAACTATTTGAGATCTCATCTTAATTGTGTCAATGGGAGTTGTTGGTGAAATGCAATCATTAAGTTAAACGAAGAAGACGAAGCAAACCATGTGACCGACAACAGGGGGGGTCACGGGTCACAGGCAGTCCAGGAAGCCAGGCCTCAGCCTGTGAGACGCGCTGCTAATGCTAATGCTATGCTGCTACTACTGCGCGACCACTAACTTACTTCACCCGCACCAACGACATGGAAACAGAAGTGGACAACTTTCTGAAGGACATTCCACCACAGCTAAATATCAGTCCCACAGATTGGAGGAAAGTCCACAGAGGAAGATTCCAGAGGCTGCCAAAGTTAGCGCAAAGCTACTTCTGCTGCCTGGGACATCGGTCCTATCGGAACGTGTATTTTCAGCAGCTGGACTCACTGTAAACCGACACGACTCACCCTGATCATGTAAATATGATTGTATTCTTAAATAAAAATCAACAGGCTTGGATAGTTACTGCATTTATGTAGTTTAAGTTTGAAACTGAGGCCTGAGCTGTCGTA
>OMOT01079318.1:0-12610 GCA_900312575.1 Acanthochaenus luetkenii
GCCTTCCAGCCCGGTCCCATCCCCGCCTCCTCCGGGCCCGGAGCCCAGAAACAATCCCCACAGCTGAAGTGAGTCACACGGGCGCCACTGATAGGCCAATCCCAATATCAGTCGTTTTAGATTCAAGTCGTCGATGGCTAGTCACTTTGTGCTGAAATTCAATATCAGTAATACCTCGTGCTGCTGCTGGGTGGAGACGTGGTGTTGGTGGCGTCTCCTTCCCCTCAGCTCACTTCCTGTTTACTGCAGACAAACTACAGTGACCTGGTTTAGGGCGTGTTAGTCAAACGAAAGTTATATCCAGGAAGAGACTTTCCATTAAAGAGTTTGCTCAACATATTCATATGCAGCCTCCATCTTTTCATCTTTGCTCTTTGACTACAAATCTAGAATTCATAGTCTGAAACCTACACTGTAATATGTGTTATTGAACATGTGGTTTTATAAGCTTATTTCGTGTTTCTTTAATCTCACATGCACACATGTTTTATTTGTCTAATTATGTCTGTCATTTCTTTATCGTTTGTATTGTATCACTTTTTATCTCTTTAGCGTGTGAAAATGTACCTTACAAACGATTCTATAGGATAAGTACCTCCATTTTCTTCCATCTTTCATTTGCCGTATAGTATTTATATGATGAGTGATGACTGCTCAAATAATAATGAGGTAGCACATCCAAATTTGGGGGAAGAATTCAATATATAATACAATATTCACATTTCACTTATTCATCAGGGCAAACAACAGGAAACACTAATGCCTTCATCAGTCTCCTCCACCTAATCCTTTCCTGCTGGGGAAACAGATTTCTCTCACGTTTTCTGCACATTATTTGCATTTGAAGACGACGTGCTCCTTTCATTCTGACCTCACTTCAACCTCACCGTTTCACCGCTCTTCTGTACAGCAAATCCCAGTCGCTGACCAACAGCTTCACAGAGACGTTACGAGGAAACCTGACCGATGACGAGGCCAAAGCCGAGACCATCCGCAGCCTCCGACAGTCCTTCGCCAGCCTCTTCTCCGATTAAAACCCTCCGCAGACTCTTCCTCGTCCTCGTCAGCCCAACTGGTTCATCTGTTTCAGAGTCTCGCGCCTCCTCAGACACTCGGCTTCCTATTCCTTCTTGTTCCTGTTTGTGAAGTTCAGCACCGGACGCAACCTGCTGTCGCCAGGTCATCAATGACTGAACACTAGAAAGGCCGCCGAGCCTTCAAGTGAAGGTGGTAAATATAATCATAACTACGATTTACTTCATGTGATTTTGAAACTCTAACAACACTGGTATGTAGAGAAGTTAGGTCTGGGGAAAAGTCCTTTTGAAAGCTACGGGAGTGATTACACCTACACCTATCTTTGGTCTGGACCATAGTGGAAACGTTTATTCTGTGTTTGGTTCGTTTTGGTCTCCTTCTAACCCATAATCCCTTGTGTTTTGGGGTTGTGTCCTGTAGCTGGTTGGATTTATTTGGCGCCATCAGAGTTTAAAGGTCATTGTTGAACAAACGAACCCAACTAAAAGGAGTTCAAATGAAGCGATCAGAACATGCTGGCCTTGCATGCAGCCTAAGATTGGCCTTTCTAGCGATAATGATTACAGCAGATAGTCTAGCTTGTGCTGCTCGGTGTATAGTAGTCGTTTGTCCTGCCAGTGAAACTGTTCATCATCTGGTCATGTTTGATGGGTTGTTGTTTTTTCTCTCCAACCAGCTTCCAAGACGTTTGCAGATATCGAAGGCAATATTATGATCTGAAAATACGACGGTTAACTCGTGAGAAACGGGTGTTTACGGTTCACCAGCGAGTTCGAGCAACTTGCCGGCCACATCCCTCAGACACCCTCGTGCTGTAGACCCACGTTGGCTCATGTAGTAACTCCTCTTCATCAGTCCTACCTTGGCCCGACATTACCAAAGCTATTTTTCATCTTAAAAAAGGAGAAATCCCCCCATTTTGGGTCAAGATAGCTGTCGCACAACTAAACAACCTGTGAGCTTGCGATTTTCACAAGGTGCAAATGCTGTACCGGTGTACAGCCGTCGTCTTCCGCCGCAGTCCAGATCTTCCCCTCCAAAACCTTTTTTTTTTATTAGGGATTTTTGAAATATTATTTGTGCTTTGGAAATATCACGATGGAGCGTTTACGCTGTGAGGAGCGGAGCCTTCAAAGTGCTTCAATCCCCATTGAGAGAGAGAAGCTTAAGTTGTATAACATTGCGGGTCGTACCTTTTACCCTCTGCTCTACTTCGACTGAGATCACTAATACTCCATCAGTGGCAGCCATCGCAGAAGTCCCCTTCATACATTGATCCTGCGTTCGTACTGCAGGCAAATGTTTCTTGGATGTTGTACAGAAGAACCAAATTAGTATATTGTAACACAACACTTTAATGATCTCAATCACCGCGTTCAGGTTCCTACATGTCTGGAAATGTATGGGAAGATAATTTGGTCATTTCCTGGTCTTGATAAGTTTGGATATTGCTCAGAAAGTCTGGAAAAATATAGTTGAACTGTCCCAATATGTATACGACATAAATCATCCAATCAAAAGAAACAAGTCGACAGTAAACATTATGAATGATAATGAATGATGCCGTTGTAGTGGGACAATAAGTCGAAAATACGTTTCCTCATGTTTCCTGATTCGTTGTGTTTGATGGTACAGACAACTAAACAAACATGTAGCATTCCGTTGAAGTCCGATCAGCGTCTGAGATATTGGCGTGGACGGACGGACCAGGAACCCCAGACAGAACTCACGAGGGCCTGAGCCCTAATGAAGTAGAGGCTTTTTAACTCTACACCCCACACGAGCGCCTTGGACCTCATGACTTGTTGAGAGCACCAGTGGAGATCATAACAATTACCCAGGAAGCATTTTGGATGAGCAAATCAAACAGAATTAGGACTACGGTCTGGAAAGGTTTGGCATTTTGGAAGTGAAACTGTGTAGGAACCCTGCAAGTTGTCGAACCATCCCTTGTAACTTCCTGTCTGTGCAGGCCGCAAACCTGATTTCTCCAAGTAATTCCTCTTAGGGACCACAGTTGCATCAAGCAAAGACTTCTGTATCTTCAGCTTTCCATTCAGAGCACAGTCACAATCTAATAATCCTGCAAAACCGATCCCATCGCAGGAAATGATCAAGCCGTCTGGTTGTCGGTATCATAATGATCCATGCTACAAATTGAATAAGCCCAGATTTAATTTATTCTCTTATTTGATTTAGAGAGAATTAGACGACATGTGTACTCCGAATGTATTTTTACTCTCCAACCAGAAGCGCCAAACGAGCTCGTATTGTTCTGTGTATTTTTGTTGTAAAGTGATAGAATAATAATGATAATAACAATAACAATAGGCCCCTATTTTAAGGGGGAAACTATTACAATGCATGACAGTGTATAAAATGGTAAAAGTGGTGTGTGAGTGTGTACAGTTGTAAATCTTGCTATTATGATGAATAATAATAATAGTACCACAAAAAAAGGACTGCTCATATTTGCAATAATTACTTTCAAAATGAGTCTCATTACATTTAGTTTGAACCTTGACCTTCAGAAAAGCTTTATTGTGGACTTTCCGTGTCACTGGCGGCATCGTCTGGGAAACGGAACCTTGTTTACTCGCCGTTCAAACAGAGCTGAACATGTGTTAGCTTGACAAAGTGGCACAAGTAGTTTAGGCCTTGTAGTCACTTTACTAACAATCACATGAAGAAATGCTGCAGATTCAGTTTTAGTGCTGCAAACATTTCTCCTCGTTTGAGTTAAACCTCAGTGGGCGGAGCCAAACCGATAATATAGCGCTCTGCTGCTAACTGAAACAACACAATCTGTCCATACTAAGTTAGCTAGTTAGCTGGATGTCATGGTCATGAATGAATTAGAAATATAAGTCGTTGCCATTGATATTTTTTACTTATATTTTGACCAGAGTTGACCAGTTAGCCAACTGAAACATGTTGGTTCTTTGGCTCTGCCTTCTGACGTTTAACTCAACCGATGAAATTATTGACGCCTCCAAGAAATGTTTGTAGAACTAAAAATCTTTATCTTTGAATTAGTGTAGTTTCTCGTGTTATTGTCACTTTTACAAGCAGTTCATTTCCTGTTTACCTTTGGCACCGCGTCAAAATGGACCAAATTTGAATTTTGCCGTGAGAACCATTGAAGGTGTGAAGTATTTATTGTTTTGTCTTCAGTGAAAAAATGCCAACCACTTTGTTTCTAATACTGCAGCGTGATAAGCCATAACCCGACTGAGCGGATGTGTCATCTGACATATTAACTTTCATCACTGTGTCCATTAACCCTGCAGATTATACTATATAGTCCAATGATGTACCAAGAGTACTTTTCTTTCTTTTACCGCTCTTTGTCTTCAAAGCAGTTTCGGATCCAGCAGCAGCCACACACACTGTTGTTACCTGTTGGTCAGATGATTCAATTCATTTCGTTTTGACAGATTGACAGATTCTTGGTTCTAGTCTCTCATTCAGTTGCTTAACTGGCCTAAAATATGTTTGGATTTGACCCAGTTCTAATTGAGCTGCAAAGTTGACTAGTAACTACCTCAAAGTTCAGCATCGCTCTGCAGAACTTTAGATTGGCAGCACTGAAACAGAGTCTGTCCGTCACCCAGCCTGGGCTCACCACATTTTGTGAAATGACCACATTGTCTTCAAATATACCGTACATGACTAGAAACAGGAAGTGGTTGGACATTGAAAAAGTGTGGTGGAAAGTAAGGGTGTAGAGGTCGGTGGGGGCGGATGAGCCACGACCCGAGTTCAATTCCCAACTCATGACAACACGTTTTCTACTGGGAGGGAAGTTTCCATTTTCAGCATTTGTTATATTTGACCTTAACCTTTACCAAACATTTAGTTCCCTAAACCTAACCTTATACCAAACGTTTAGTTCCCTAAACCTAACCTTAACCTTTACCAAACGTTTAGTTCCCTAAACCTGACCTTAACCTTTACCAAACGTTTAGTTCCCTAAACCTGACCTTAACCTTTACCAAACGTTTAGTTCCCTAAACCTGACCTTAACCTTTACCAAACGTTTAGTTCCCTAAACCTGACCTTAACCTTTACCAAACGTTTAGTTCCCTAAACTTAACCTTAACCTTTACCAAACGTTTAGTTCCCTAAACCTGACCTTAACCTTTACCAAACGTTTAGTTCCCTAAACCTAACCTTAACCTTTACCAAACGTTTAGTTCCCTAAACCTGACCTTAACCTTTACCAAACGTCATTTCACTCAATTTGGTGAGTTTGTGTTGCATCACTTTATTCCATCTGTTTTTTAATCTGATGATTTCTGTTAAATATACATTGACATATTATTTGGAAAAAAGGCAATACGTTTTTATGGGGGGGTTTCAACATGACGTGGTCGAGTTTCGGTGTTGAATCCACACAGAGCACTTGATTTTAATATGCAGCCACAGTGACTGGTCATTAAATACAGCTAATACTGCAAGGAACATAAAGTCCACTGTAAATGTGGCATTTGTAAAGGAGAAAATACATGAATGTCATTGCACGGGTCCCTTTCTCTCTGCTGAATGGTGGGTGGTGTTGTATGGTACTGTGAGTGTATAAATGTTACTCTTCTGTATATTGGTATAAACGTGGCATGAAAATCAAAAACCGCTCGTGTGCCTCAGGTGTGTAAACTCGGTTGTTATGTGATCTTAATTGTCTGGCTGCTTATTTGTGCAATCTCATGTGTTTCTTGTATTTCGTTGTATTTATTTGGTTTTGGTACTTTGTTCTGTCTAAAAATCAAGATTTCTGTTATTAAAAGTAACACGTTTTATTATACCTGAGGGAACGCATTCCTGTTTCTGTAAGTCATCCACAGCTCCGCATGGGCAGATTGAAGCAACAGCTTTTTCTCCATGTATGGTCATTGTAGAGACTCTTGGCTCATGCTGGACCTTTAAAAAGTCCTGTGTGAAACATGCAACTTTCAGAATATGCAGCAATAATCCCCAAATACCTTCATCTTGGATTACTACTGTATTTTATACGTCTTGGCTCGAGCTCCGAGTCCTGACAGCCGACTGGCAGCACGAGGCCACCGGAGAGCAAAACCTGTTGGGTCGGTTCCTCACAGCCGTTTCCCTTTGATCCGCTGCCCCGTTTCAGTCGAGGGTTCAGATGAATGGCGATCGTATTATGAAACATTAATGGTTTAGGTAATATGAAACACATTCAGTCTCGTCAAGGCACACCCTACACACACACACACACACACACCCTACACACACACACACACACTATTGCTTTTCAAACAATGGCATCACTCAAATATTTCGGAGACGACTTCATGTCTGAATGTGTCAAACAGGACAAAGTGTTTTCAAAAAGATTCGGTCTAATTAGTTTTAACAAAGTAATACTTTCACAGACTGGATACTGATATATACTTTTTGAATGTTTTGGTTTTGTCTTTTGGTCTGGAGGTTCATTTCCCAAAATGGCAGACATCCCTTTTGGAAAATAAATACCTGAAGCTAGAATTCAACCATCGTTCACTTATGCTATTTTTTGTACTGAAGCTGCAGATCGATGTTATTTTGTGCCGATAGTCAATATCTTTTCTCCACGTTTGTTATTCAGCGTTTCCTCGACAAGTTTCTTCTCATCAGGGTGGAAAAGCCTCTGAAACATTGAGACCATCATGGGACACTAAAACTCTACTGAAACCAGACTGATGAGATTATTTTGTGGTTATATATTCAGGAAACATTCATTTATGCTTTCTCTCCCCTTAAAAGGCCATATCTTCAAATGAGTTACATCAGTTTGATGTAGAATTCACCTCATAGATTCATATTTTCCTCAAAAGGGGTTAAACTCTGCCTGCAAATAAAAAGGTGAGTAAACTGAGTTAAGGCGGATTTAGGGGTTAAACTGATATATTGGGCTGATATCGGCCTTTCAATCAAAATCAGAATGTCCGCACTAAGTATTGTTTTATCGGCAGCTTCAATCCGAAAACACCTGTATCGGTATCAACCTTAGAAGAAGAAAACATGGGTGGAACCCTTCCTGCCACATAGTTTGTTCTGTGCTTCACATTGGTTCCCCAGACAGAGATGTGTTCCATACCAGACCTCTATATCAAATGTCCCATCTGCCGCAGGTCTCAGCCTGTCAGACCAGACGGTGATACGGGAACCGAGGGCACCAACATGGAACATAAGAGAATCATCATCTGAAGTTCAATAACTGAAAAACTACAGGAGTCAGACAGTAAAAGTGTCAAGCAACTGTCTTTTCAAAAGAACCATCATCTGTTTTAGTTCTGCACTGGCAAACATTTAGTGAGAGCAGAGCTCACTCATACCAGCAGGGGGCGTTGTCTCCCCTTCTAATGTGACCCATCTTATTATCTTAACCCTAAAAAGAAAGAAAGAATCAATTATCCACTTTTATCGGCCAAGTAAGTTCCGTTAGTCACATTAAACAGATTATCTCATTACCTCTTTTTCACTGCGCTTCGGTCTGACGTCACTTAGCCAGTTCTTTGGCTCCGCCCACTCAGGTTACACTCAACCAATCTCTGACGTTCAAAACAAACCAT
Source organism: Acanthochaenus luetkenii (assembly GCA_900312575.1). Lineage (NCBI taxonomy): Eukaryota > Metazoa > Chordata > Actinopteri > Beryciformes > Stephanoberycidae > Acanthochaenus > Acanthochaenus luetkenii. Next base: position 7,611 of record OMOT01079318.1, read on the forward strand.
CATCTGTACAGATCTAGAGAACACAGACAGAACGTATAGAACCACGATAAGGGAACCTTGGTGGCTCTTCTATGTTTATCCTCGTTGCACCAAATCAGCTCAGTTTCCATGTCGGACTCTGGAGGTTCCGGTCTGCGTCATCACGTCGTCCAACCGGAGCAGCTGTGTGTGCGTGTGTGTGGGTGTGTGTGTGTGTGTGTGTGTGTGTGTGGGTGGGTGGGTGCTACTGTACAATGCCTCTGTCACCATAGTGACAATCTTTAGAACAAGGAAAAGGCCATGTTGCCATGGTAACTGCAATGCTTCATAGAGCAAACAGTGACAGACACAATCTGACTGATGTGGATTTAACACTTTAGGAGGAAATCTGGTTGTATACTGTACTAGATACTACTTCAAACTGGTTGTATACTGTACTAGATACTACTTCAAACTGGTTGTATACTGTACTAGATACTACTTCAAACTGGTTGTATACTGTACTAGATACTACTTCAAACTGGTTGTATACTGTACTAGATACTACTTCAAACTGGTTGTATACTGTACTAGATACTACTTCAAACTGGTTGTATACTGTACTAGATACTACTTCAAACTGGTTTGTATACTGTACTAGATACTACTTCAAACTGGTTTGTATACTGTACTAGATACTACTTCAAACTGGTTTGTATACTGTACTAGATATTACTTCAAACTGGGTTGTATACTGCGCTAGATAGATACTACTTCAAACTGGTTTGTATACTGTACTAGATACTACTTTTACAGACTAGATGAACTTCACATCTTCGTGTTGTTGTGACGAGGGAAGTCGGCTCGCTGAGGGAACGTTCCTCCGCTGCTTCATGATGGAACGTTTCATGAAGAGGGTCTGAAGAAAGTGTCCACCACAGAATAAGCTCCTACAAATGTCTCACGCACGTCCAGAATCACTGATCGAGTTTCTCATGTTCTTATCCTGTGTGTCAGTCATAATGCTTTATAATGGTTATTTACGCAGAGCTGTTTTCCCATTGATTGCTTATCTAAACAGGATGTGCGAGGAGACGGGGATTATTTTTCTCTGTTGCCTTTTTTGTTCCCCCTCCAAAGATATTAGTCGGGCATCACCAGAAAGACTAACACGCTTTCCAGGAGCATTTGCTGAATATTCAGAGAACTTCTGGGTTCATCACTAATCAGGTGTTGGAATATTTTCAGTGCACAGACACAAACACGATGACGCCAAAAGGAATATTGACAGCACTGATTCATAATGTTTGGTTTGCGATCTAAGCACTAAGAGGAAACAGAAATAATCTGGAGTTTCAATCAGCAGTTCAGAGGAATAAACCGCTTGAAGTGGCTCACGGTGCCAGACAGCCGTCTGCGATCTTTGACGTTCAAGAGTTAGACCCAATTCACAATCTGAAGTCGTGAGTAACTTTTGAAAGTCAACATCCCGAGCAAAGTCTGAAAAGCTCGGAGGAAAAACAACACAGAACAGCTGTAAGTTTTGAGGTTCCGTTTCCAGGAACGTTTGAAAGCCGACGTCCCAAGTAAAGATAGAAAGGTTCTGAGAAAAGCCCCTCTGAAGCAGAACGACCCGGAGGCTCAGGATGCTGGAGGGCTCCACGGATCTTTTGAGGTTGCGGGTTCAAGCCTTTTGAAAGCCAACATCTGAGTGAGGATGAAAAGCCCTGAGAAAACAATCTCAGAAGTTACATCACCCGGTGGCTCAACGTGCTAGAGAGCTGCACTGTGAGGTTCTGGGCTCAAGTTAGACCCACGTTAACTTTAGTTGCAGGTACATTTTGAAAGCCAACCTCCCGAGCAAGAGCAGAAAAGAGGAAAACAATGAAGCAGTAAGACCCAGTGGATCAAAGAGCTGCACAGATACTTTGAGGTTCTGGGGCCTCATTTATAAAATGTTCTTCGATTTATACTTGAACTTAAGTCTTCAGATCATTTCCGACGATGTGCTTACGTTCGATTAATAAAAGACACTGAGCGTAAAAACGTGCTTACACAGGTTCTAAGAAGCCCGTTTGTAACTTACGCACCTGTGATCTATAAATCTCAAATTAACTTACAATTGACGCCACCTGAACGTTCCTTGCAATCAGCGATCTTCCGTTCCAGATTAGGGGCTAAATCCGCACACAAATCGAACAGCACATGTCTTGGGAGATGAAAGCGACTTATAAGCCGTGAATGATCCAGTGGATCAAATCACAGAACAGCTGTACGTTTTGAGGTTCTGTTTCCAGGAACGTTTGAAAGCCAGCAGCCCGAGTAAAGATTGAGAAGCTCTAAGAAAAAACACTCTAAAGCAGAAAGACCCTGTAGCTTATAGAGCTGGACGGCCACATGAAGGTTGTGAGTTCGAGCCTCGGTAAGGTGAGTTTTGAAAGTAATACGCATAGCAACTATGAGAAACAAGTCTGTAAAAAACCAAGACGTTTTCAAACTGTCCAGACAGAGACCTTGTGCACAGAGACCCTCACATCTGGTGTCACATGTAGACCCGGGATCGAATCCCACCAGACATCGTGCTGCAAGAGAGACAAGGTGAGTTGTGCTACAAGGTACGTGATACATGAAGGTGGTAAATAAAACACTACATACCTGTTCTGCTACAAGGTGAATAATAATACGTTCGATTTAAGAGCGCCTTTCTCTGACTCAAGAACAATACATGGTTCAGAGAAAAATAAGTACAATTTAAGATGTATGTTAGACAGGTCAGTCAGTTAGACAGTTGGTTAGTCAGACAGGTATTTTAGACAGGTCAGTCAGTTAGACAGTTGGTTAGTTAGACAGGTATGTTAGTTAGATAAGTAGTCAGACAGTTGGTTACTTAGTAGCAATAGAAAGAGTGAAAGACAGTGCAAGTCTAATGTGTGACTGAATGTGGGCCTGTACCTTTAAGAAACTGATTGATTGACCTGGGTAGAACAATATTTGAAATGGCTTCCTTCACTGCCTCAATACAGGGCATAATATCTCAAAAACTGTAAGGGGTATCACTTAGATATTTTAATGTGAGAGAAAGCAGGAGTGGCTGAACATTGTTATGTACATTGATATGTAATATGTTTATGCCGTTTGAAAATTGTGTGATTTATCATAGTTGAAAAAAGGTATAAAAGCCATAGTCAACGGCACTAATGTAAAACAAACATCAATAACTTGAAAACGATAAAGTATACAGCTTATTTACATTGTGCGTGAAAGTAGCTGAACGTTTTGATGTGTAATGTGTGTATAACATTGTGGGAGTTTCATTGTGTACATGTAAATTCTGTCATCCTTATGGGGCCCAAAAAAATCCCTTTCAACTTAAATTGTGAAAAAACTATAAATCGGATCACTTGTAAAAAATACAAGCCATAACCAAATATGCTGAACATTTTAAAGTTTGAAAGGTGTTGATAGCTTAAACGCTTCAAAGGTCATTTTTGGCATGATAATTGAAACATTTACAGATTTGAAGATCAAGTATATATATTAAGAATATCGACACAAATGATCAGTATCGGCCTTGAAAACCCGGTCGAACATGTCGGGTTGAACGTGGAGAAATAAGTAGCAGGAGATGGAAAACAGTCAGTAGCCTGTCTGTCTGTCAGCCTCCTCATTAGACCCAGGGAGACCAGCACTTATGCTGATGTGACATTTCAGGGTCGGACTGCAGACCTTCATATCAATCACTGGATCACTATTTGAAACCTCTGGGTGTTTTTCTGCAGAACTTAACAAGCACCAGGTGATTCACATCGATATCTCCATTTTTTATTACAAGTGCACGGCTGGTTTGTTTTCACATACATGAGGCCTACAGAGAAAAACTCAACTGAGGTATTACATCCAATTTAAGCGATTACAGTATTATCTAATGCCTTTGCAGTATATGCGAGTTCTCCCTCGTGTCCAGTACCGGAAAACCACCGTCTTCAAAAGTCATTTGACTTTAAACAAGTGAACAATTCTGACACAGGTGAAATAATTCTACTTGTTTCCAAAGCAGATTCACTTGTTTCAGAAAGAAAAGCGCCAATGATACATTTCCCTTGCTTATTGTTTTGTTCATTCATGTTTTGGGGTTATTTTTATTTTTAGATGTATTACTTATTACTAAAATGATTGAAACAAGTTGATTTGCTTTGGAAACCGGTGACATCTCACCCCAAACAGATATTACATCCGACTGAAACAGTATAATTTTGACACCTTTGGCTTCTGTACACCTCGGACACGGCGGTGCTTTAGGCGACATATCATACATATAGTTTACAGTATTAAAGGTATGCTAACATCCATAAAGAACATCCCAGGAATGCGACATAGTATGACGGACCGCTTCCCTTTCGCAGGTTTAACACAAAACAGCGAAACACATTCACATTCACACATAAAAGCTTCGACATATTGGACTTCCCGACCTCCGGCCTTGTTCCCTCGATCTCATCCTGGACAAACGCAGGAAGTCACGTCGTCTGATGTCACGAGGACTTTTCTAAGATGGACGTGAACAGAAGGACAACACCTCCAAACAAGCTACAGGGAGGAAACTACGGATCGTTTGGTCCTTCAACATGGATGAAAGGTTGGGTTCTTCGCATGCGTAACGTTTAGGCTGCCTTCTGGCTTATCGACTGATTTTGACAGTTAGATGAAAGAGGAAACGGGATAACCTCGCCATATTGATCATTTAACATGTTTCTCACCAGACCAGAATCAAATGAGCCCAAACCCTAAATGTTTCTCTCTTCCAAAGGCTGCTAGTTAAGAAGGAACAGATATTATACAATGGAGCTTTTTTGGTGGACAATGACCAGAAAATAAGAAACGGAACACCGTCCGCTTCAAATCGGTCAAATGTAGCCCATGTGGGAGCCAATGATTGGTGGAAACACCTTTTAAAAACCTTTACATTTTCTACCTTTGTTCTTGTTTGTCATGTGACAAGAGCGTGGGTCTTCCCTAGCTGCTGATCTTGGTCAGCATCTTGT
>OMOT01079362.1:0-11368 GCA_900312575.1 Acanthochaenus luetkenii
ATGCATTTTTAAATATGGGGGGTGGTATTGTTTTTAGATATGAAAGATTCTACAGGTCCTGGATCATCTGTTAAGATGGATGTCATCATGAACACCAGTACGTACCAAAATAGTTAAATAACAAAACAATGCACCACCCCCCTCCCAGTGAGCATACAAGATTTCAATTTTCAGTTAAAAATGAAACTTTTGAATGCAATTCACTTATAATGATCTGCTTATATAATTCCGCATATCATATAATGAAATAGAAAGTGTCTATAGACAAGTTTATACAGTGTAAAGCATTTTTAATCATGAAAAAACGGGATTAAGCAGGTGGTTCCAAACTTTTGACTGGTACTGTACATTTCATTTTTGGCTGGTAAAAGAAAAGTTTGGCGGGTAGAATTTTTCATCTACCAGACATTTGGCTGGTGAGCTAAAAAGTTAATTTCGGACCCTGCCTACATCCTTCCATGTTTCTATGTCAGTGATTTTCCTTCAACGGCACTCGAAAATCACTATGAACCATCCCCACAAAAACGTGCTCTTATCTTTTGAGCTCACTGATGATCAGTATAACAGTGAGGTGATTGAAGGAGTTTCACCCGCATTTATGTTTTCTAAAGGACAAGGACATGGATAAAAAGGGGAATTCAAAATGTTCTTCTCGCGCACATAGATCACATTGACCTTACTCTGTCAGAGGAAGAAATGAAAACGCAAGCAGGAAAAAAATACCTAACATTGTATCACTTTCATTTCATAGAGTTGTAATTAATTTCCTGGGTCCACTCAATCAATAGCTAAATAAAGAATTCAGATTCAAGGACATTTAATAGCAACGCTGAGGAATGTTCTTTCTTTTTTTTTAAACCTTATTTCAAGAATGGTCAGTTTTCAATACATGATGATGAGTCTCCAGGCACTATCTTCAAACTTGTTGATGTTTCTTTGTATAAAGCACCATTTAAAGTTTGGTAGAGGTTTAGGAATTAGGAAGAAGACCGAATCACCTGTTTGTTATTGGTTCAGGAGTGGGTGTGGACATTTGGACCAAACATACACAGTGATTCAGTGTCGGACCTTCTTCCTAATTCAAATAGTAAAATTAACATGAAATTTACATTTTTATTTCAAAAAAAATGCTGAACGGGGTTTTGTTATTTTATACATTGTCAGAATCCACTTTGTTCTCGATTGTTTGTGAGCTAAAACTGTGACTTTGAGACCTGTTTCTCTGTGCAATGCAAGTCAATGGGGAGAGAAATAAACCCTATCTTGGACTATCAAGTTTTAATAAACGGAGCAACTATTGAAGATATGTCGCAAATATTTGGAGTTACATCATGGCAAGGTAACTACACAACCCAAACCTCTACCAAACTTTAATGATGCTTTAACTACATGTAACCCTGTTGGCGCACTGCATTCTCCATCTGAATTTCTCTCCCTGTGAGAAACTCCCTATGGACTGAATCTGGCCAGGAAGAGCGTGGACCGCTGCGGGGAGTTGGATGGGCTGCTAAAAGTAGATCCCTAATGGTTTGTGTTTCCTTGTGTATACACACATATCTAAGCCTTAGTACTTCCGTGTGTGTTGTGTATGAGTGGGTGACGGAGAGTTTGGACTATTTCCGTTGACAAATAAAGGCAGTGCCAAGACACACACTTGCACACACAGAGACACGCATTAACGCACGCATGCACGCACACACACACACACACGTACACGTATCCTCATACCTCGAGGCATCTGAGAAGACTTGGGCCTCGTCAATGTCTGGCTGAAGACTGGAAGAAAGTACGAAGAGCGGAAGCTTTGATCATCGTCTGCCTCAATGTTAGTTAGGGATGCCCCCCGAAACCCGGTTCTAAATTAGTAAAAACCGGAGTATCGATAAGATCCGACGTTATCGGTTCTGCTATCGGTAGGCACTCTAAATATTATGGAGTGAGATTTATATTGTGGCAAATGTGTTTTTAGAGGAATTAAATGTCCCGAACATAATCTAGTTAGCTGCTTTCTCTGTCTCTCTTTCTGCATGAGGGGCGGGGCTGTGCTGCGCTCTTACACACACACACACACACACACACACACACACACACACACACACACACACACACACACACACACACATTGCATTTGTGCTACAGAGCAGTAAAAATCATACTTACTTTTAAAGCAAGTGAAAAGAAAACAGCCAATGGAGCGACATCATTTCAACTGTTTCCTAATGCAGTTGAACTTCTTTCCTCAATTTACTTAAATCAAGTAACGGTATAACGAATAAAGCTAATCACTCCACTAGTATGAAGAAAATTCTTGATAAGAGGTTGATTTGGATTAGAAACAATCAAAACTGATCTTTTTTTGTTCCAGGTGCTTTAAGAAAAACAAGACACTCAATACTAGACTAAATATTGAGATGGATATGTTTTGCTTTCAACAAACCTTTGTTGGGTGATACTGCCAACTATGCTTAAGAATGGCTTGTAATTGTGTGATGGTATATTACAATAAAAATACACTGATCACCACTGGTCAAGTCCCCTCACTCTGAATCTTCAGCAAGCATGTAAAACACAGGACTTGTACAATGGCTGTGCAGCCTATTATAGTTTGGGACTTTAGTTTGAGTGCACAGTGACACACGACCCTAAAAGGTCAACTATTTAGTAATTATTGTCCGACGGCAGACAACAATCAGCTGTGACATCTAGTAAAGTGGGCGCTATGATGATATGACGGCAGAACACACTCACAGACACAAACTCCACCCACAGATAATCGCCATCCACAGTGGAGGCCAAGTGAATTACCCTGCCACCTTCGCCTTGTTGAGCGAACACCACTGGATGGACGCACAAGCGCTCACAAAGCTGCCTTTGTTGTACTTCCTGGAAGACAGCTCAGCCTTTTCGTCCTCCTTTACATATCGTCTATCTGTACAGCTAACCGCAAGACAGCCAGATCAATAGATGTCCGTGCAACCCAGCCTTTCTGTGTCTGCGCTTTCATGGTGACCTATTGACAAAGAGCAGCAAATGTCAAAGCTCTCCTCTTACTCCTGTCAGGGTCAGATTATGAAGGTCAAGAATGATTACTTGAGTGGTTGAGGATTTGTCACGCAGGAAACATCGAGCCAGATTTTACAGCAAGTGTTCTTTTGAACTAGCATTTTATTATGTTTAATACACTGGAAAATGAGTATGGCTTCTCCAGTAGGCGGTGCTCTGCAGGGACTCTCTCTCTCGCTCATCAGTCTTGATGGAAACTATTTGCGCCACTCAAGAGGCAGTCCACACAACTATCTAATAGTCGACAATGTTATATATATTTTTTACTTCAACTGTCCGTGAAGAGCGGTTCACCACTCCACCTCAACATCACACTGTGCCATCAATCCATGTCAATGAACTATCACTGTCAAAGCTATTTCTATCAGCGTTGGTGGGAGAAGAAACAGTTTTGAACAAGCAGAGGACTGCACATCAATTTCACACCGACGTCAGGGTGTTGATAACTCGCACAGCTTGAGCAAGTCCATTTTAAAAAGGTGTTTCTGTGCCCACAAGGGATCCCTTAACCAGAGCCTCCATGGGGGAATTGCTCTGCGAAAAAAATATCACTTTAGCCTTCTCGGCCTCAAGCCACATGCTGTCTCCGACGGTCCTACTTCCCCACCCCCAAAACACTTTCAAACACCCCTTCGGTTGTGATGACGAAGGCTCTGCTAAAAACCTTTGGGGTGTGAGTCACACTTTATTTCTCACACCTAACAGAAGAGAATCAGCTCCCGATCCCTCGGCGGAGTGTTTTAGGAGGTTTAGTTCCTCAGCTCCACTGGGGAGAAGAACACCGCAAACAATATCCGTCATACAAAGTAATTTCATCTAATGCAGATTATTGTAAATATATTTTTCTCATAATAAAGTGAAAAAGCCTGCCACTGCTGTGAGATAATTTCACTTGTTTCCAATGCAAATCAACTAGTTTTCTTTGTTTCGGTTAAGGAGTTATATTCAAATGTATTCTTGTGATTTGTTGTTGGTTTTCTGTAGTCTACATATGCTGCTGATTGGCTTGTTACCTGCATGTAGAAGCCTATTGGCCCATTAATGATCGCCCCACCTTCCAAATGTGAGTATTCACTATTTCTGTGAGGGTGTATTAGCATTTGTATCTCTCCCTGATGAAGGTGTGTTGGCTGAAACATGTTGGATTTGTAACATTTCAAAAATGGATGAGCCAGTGAATAGAGGCTTTTGTGACTAACAAGAGTTGCCTTGGCACCTTCCCTGAATATAGAAATCAATCGTTTCAAGAATTTTCTTGAATAAAGTCTCATTTTCTTCATTCTGCCTCCTTTTGAGATACTCCTGAAACAAGTGAAACTGCACTGGAACCCAGAATTCTTCACTTGTTTTAAGCAAAATAAGACTTTAAGACTGATTATGGGACAAAATCTCTTGTTAAGATGGACTTTTTGTTTGCAGTGAAGAGGGATTTTGTGCTTAACATTGCATTCGACAAAGCAGATAAATGGGAGCGATTTAAGCTTAGCCAACTTGACTGTGGGAGAATGGATGGTCACAGAGGAGCAAGTGTAACAAACAGCAAGCGCTGTAAAACACAGCAGAGGCGCGCAGATACAAGAACAGAGACGCTGAATGAAAAGGTAAATGACACTAACAAGCAGACTAGCAATTAGACAGGTGAAAGAGAGACCGGAGAGGCTCGGGAGTCAGCAGCACGAGGGCTACAGGTCAGAAGGCATTTCAGCGAGATGATTGGGTGAAGCAGCTCAGTTGTAGAGGGACCGACGAAGTCCCAGTCTCTAGACGTAGCGGTCAAGCAGGATCAATTTTCACTCATCTCTCTCAGTCTCTCCTATCTTTGTGTGCCAATTACAGGCAAAATGATCCTTATCCCCATCTGTGCACAACATATTTAACGGCGTCACTCTCAAACATGCATGCACACATGAAAATACACACACACATGCAGACACTGAAACACAATCCACTCTCCCTCAGCCCGGACCACAAATGACAAGCAACTAAATGGTCCCATCAACAGTGCACTTTTACCCTCCATTACATGACCCAGTTCCAGGGAGAATAGGCAGGTGGCATTACATGATACATCACATAGAGAGTGAGAGGGGGTAGAGAGAAGAGAACGCAGGGGAGAGAGAGATGATGAGCAAGGAGACTAGCGCTGCACTGTGATCTTCACTGGTTTTCAGATATGAGATGCTATTTTGGGCGATAAAGGAAAAGCCCAAGGGATGCTGGTGTGGAGACGAGGGAAAAGAGAATGCTTCCAGAAAGATGTGGAGTCCAGGCCATATGCAAGTGAGCTAGGTGGTAGACTGGGTGAAAAAGAATGGGTTTATTATAGATTATGGGCACAGTTGGTTTGCAAACGCAGCCACAATGACCGTAGCGTTAAGGACATTCACTCACACACAACAACCTGGCGTGTGCAGCTTAGAAGCTTTCGTCTTTGCACCAACCCTTACTTGACATCTTAATCTTTGCAGCTTTGTGAAGTGTCAGCCAGTCCTCAAGGTCCATGTAGATATGGACCGGGGAAATGGAAATGGGAGATGCAGCTTCACTCTGCAAAGATCACATCTACCCACACAAACTATTGGAACAATTTCTGAAAAGCAAGCTTCAAATGCTATGTTTTCTTGCAGCATTCTGAGATAATTTTGAAAGTCTTTGAAAACGTCATTCACAACTCGCATCCATCCAAAAACTACTTTTATTACAGAAAAGCAGGTTGAAAGTGTGCCTCTTGAAGCTGTGCTAGACCACAGACCAAATCTCTCATATGTGTTGCAACCTAGTCACAATCACAACCTAAGAAAGTAAACGGCAGAAAAGGGACTTTGTTGGGAGTGATGTAGTACAGTTTTGTTTCATGATGACACATCCATCATTTGAACTGATTGGCACCTACTCTTGCAGAATGCATGAAATAAAAACGATTTATTACAAAACAGACACGCAGTGTTTTGGAATAGAACTCTTCAATGCAGTCGACACGTTTCTGTATGAATCTGGACCTCCGCATTAATCCACCCTTCCTCCTCCCCGGATAATAAAACCTGTCTTCGACTGGCCCTAATCCCCCTAAGGAGTGTGGAGATTAACCAAGATCCTCGGAATATCTCACATTTCTCACAAGAATACCAGACGTTTCTCACTGTCCTGAAGGGAGCGCACTGAGGAGTTTTATCTATTTAAGAGAACACATTCATGTAAATGTTCTTCAACTTAATCCTACATTCCACCACACAATCAAAGATCAAAGATCTAAAACTAAAACTACATTAAATTCCATCCAACCCTTCTGAATGATATACATTAGCTTTATCTTTTGATTTATCAGAGAACAAAGTCAATGTGGCCCAGTGACTTTGGTATCAAGATCCATTTTTCATAAACCACAAATTCTCTTTTTGCTTGCCTTCCTCGTCAGGGAGGTCAGAGGTCAGGGCAAAACAACTTTCCTGGAGTTGGTAGGGATTCAGCATCTTGTTTAAGGGATTTTGAGTGACAGAAGAGAAAAATAGGTAATACTCCTTAATGAGTTCTTAATGACGAGATTCAGGTTTTATTTCAGTTCAGAGTGCTACGATCATCATTGTTCTACTGTAAGGCCTTTGATAAAGGTGTATGTACGTGTATATATATACACACATACATATATATTCTCTTTTGTGTTGAGGTTTTGGTCATTTGATCTTGAAGAACACAAGAAATTAATTAGAACAAATACTAAAGCTTTCTTTTGGGGTTGTCAGCAACTGGGTTAGTGTGCAATAACGTGATGGGTAAGCTAAGAGACTGACATTACAATCAAAAGCAATGTTGACTGAAGTGTTAAAGAAATACCCTCTCTTCCCAACTGGACAAATTTCCTCCATAATATACATCCCTCTCTGCCATTTCTTCATATGGCCGTCTTGAGCTGAGGATTTAAACTGACTTACTGTAACTGGAAGGAAAGATTAATGTCAGAAACTTGCAACCAAATGCTTTTCCCCCTTATGGGCTGCTATAGATCACAGTAAAATATGGTTTAGCAAAAAGAAACAGATCTATCACATATTTATTAAACAATCATGTTTGGACATCTCAAATAAAACATGGATCCTTACTAGGGCTATAAACCTCTATCTCTACCATTTTACCATAATCCCATCCCTACTACTGTGCCATTGCCAAATTAATGGCTTAAACCAGTGCTTCCCCACTGTGTCCAGAATGAACTGGGCTAATTAGACTCAGACTGATCTCTGCCTTGGCCAGCCTACAGTCTTGGCTGAAATAATGAGGTCAATAATAAGGTTACACTCTCTGACTGCTCAGTGTGAGGCTGGCTGCTGAGGACGGAGAGGGAGGCTTGGCAATTGAAGGAGGTTTGACGTATGGCCTACAACAATTTACAGCCTGCTGTGATGTGAATGCTGTGGCCCCATGCGGTGAGCAAAGCCCTGTAGGAGCCAACTGACCGGTGGCGTGCCCATCAACACTCCTTTCACTGGCCACATGACACGACTCAGCGAGAGGTTTGCATGTTGGAAGGGACAGGGAGAGAATGGCGGGAAATAGTGTGGGTGGGTGGATGGATGGAAATTAACATAGCATAAGCATATGCTACTAATCTTATTTTAAGTGAGGAAGGAAGGAAGGAAGGAAGGAAGGAAGGAAGGAACAAATGAATGAACAAAGTGGGACAGAAGTAAATGACAATGCCTACAGAATAGGAAGAATCTATAGGGGGTCAATATGAATGCATGTTGCCTCAATATGGATTACGACTGGTTTGCTGGAATGTCCTTTAAACAAGGGCTAGTTTTAGCCAAGCGCTCCGATTAGTCAAAGATGCGTTCAAACCATGCCGCTAATACCCATGAAGCAGATAGCCACGCTTTAGGAGAAAATGGAATTGGCTGCTACGCCAACTCTGCGGTCGTTCTCTCGTCCCCCTGGTTTTTCATTCTTGTGCACGTACTCTACTTTGAAGAAACTTGTCAGACTGAGCACATACCGTCACACCCATGATCACAGAAGATAGAATATTGCTGCTGAAACATTTGCACCAATGGTGGTGCAATTCTGGGCCAAAATCGGTACAAAACACCGTGTTGTCACACCGCTCCGGTTCATGTCCGACATACTGCAGCCATCTAGTGTAGAAGTCTTTACACTGGTAGGACAGTGTACGAGAGAGGTGACCCCAAGGTGACTATGAAGTGACCTAGAGCTCAAAGGCAGACATATGGGGCCTCTGAATTCAGAACGGACCAGCAGGCAGTCATACACCGAGTGTACAAAATACTAGGAACCTTACTCTTTTCATGAAGTACACAGATGAGGCAAATCCAATATCCGTTATTCATTTCCCTTATCCAATCTTTACCGATCACAAAGGAGGAGATGTAGGTGAAGAGAAGCAGACGAGTTACAGAAGGGTTTTTAAGCTTCGAGACAATTGAGATGTGGATTGTGTCAAAGGGGCTGCAGCTCAATATCAGGAAGATGTCAGTGGACACAACTGACGTGTATTTGGGGATGCAACTTTACGCGACAATATATAGGAGATATATGGGCATGCAGAACTTATGCTAGATATCTTGTAAGTCAAGAACATTTAACAAGGGTAAGGTTTGAAGGCGGAGGAAAGACTTTCTCCTCAAACTACATCCAGCCTCAAAATAAGTGTGGGCGTGATCCGTTCCAGTGATGTTTGATCCCCGACTGTCTGCAGTCCCATAGCTCCATGTGACTTATATAAGAAGAGAGTCATCCTGCAATATCCATGCGCTATTACTGAGTCGGATTGTTTTTTCGTGTACTCATAGAGACTTGGAGAAATTGGTTTTTAAGTGCTTTATAAATCGGAAATCGGGTTGGTCTTGTGTAGCGCTCTCATAATCGATGGTGATCTCAGACCTTTGGATACCTATAAAACGATGGGGATTATATACGGCAAAAACAACTACAATACACTTTCACCTCTCTTATCCCTATGATGCATACAGAGGCTAAAAAGAGAGGGATCGGGACGCAATTATACACACACACATGCAGTTTCAATCCCCTGCTGCCATCATTATGTGCATCACTGATAAAACTGCAGTATGAATCCTCATGGCAACAGATCACTGAGTGCAGGATAAGCAGGGAATAGACTATTTCGCGTTTAAGATGACAGGAAGGCCATACTTCATTGTTCTTCTATTTCCAGGCCAATCAGTGCTGCTTAGTTCCCCAAATATTTTCTTTTGAACTCTGCGGACAGAAAAGCAACCAGCCATTATCCCAAAGAAATGAGAGCTTCGTGTGACAGATTCATGGGTGTTGAATGAGTCATGACTCATGGTGAATTTGGTTTAAACTCGATACCTTGCTCTAAAATGTATCTAGACTTCCCCCTCTGCTATTGTACCCTGCATCTGGTCACATGTAATGGGACGTGCGCACATGACTCCAGTACTACCGAAATATCACGACATAATGCTTGTAACCGCCGTGATACCATATACAAGTATTGAAATTGAACGTTTGTGCATGTCGTGGCAGTCTTGAGTTTCCAATCATTTCCACAACTCTTCTTTTTCAGTGATGGAATGATTGGAGCACAAACGTTCATGAATTGTGGTTCTTTGATGAAGGTCAATATGAGTCGAATGAATGTATCAAACGAGCCCTATTTAAATGGGCTCAGAGAAGTCACCAGCTGTGGTCGATTATAATCACTCACGAGGAGTTAAGAGGCCACAAAGAACATTTGATTGCCACAAAATTGATAATTCAAGTTGCTGTATGTATATTTTTGACCCAGCAGATTCTGTCATATTTCCAGAGGACGTATAATAAATGCATTAAAGAACCAAAACGCATGAACGTTTTTTGTGACATGGAAGTATGTGTTCCGATCGTTCAATCACAGAAAAAGCTGTAGAAATCTTTGGAAACTCAAGACTGCCATGATGTATATACATGTTATTTACAAGTGTATGTAAACCTTTGACCACAACTGTAAGTATTACAAAATGTATGGCTCATACAGGACAGTAGATTGGAAAAGAGATGCATGGCAACATATTATAATGCAAACAAATGGAATGAGAAGAAAGGAGATTCTTAGCTTGCCAATTAATGGCACTCCATTAACCTGCGTCTGTATCTATTGTGGGACTGATCAAAGCATCTAGGGTGCATCAGGAGGTTCGGCAAGCATCCGCCCTGCTGAAGTGTCCTTGAGCAAGACACTGAATCCCTACGACCTGCAGCCGGGCTTAACCCTGATGGGTGGCATACAGGACAGTCCTTTAAGTTCATGGACTGGAAGGTTCTTGAAGGCCCTCGCCGTCCTCCTCCACCCTCTTTACCTCTCAGTAAGCATATGGAGATTTGCTCTCTGAACCAACTGAAAGGCAAATTGGCTTCAACACGCGAGCGGAACACCTCAGACGACCCTGCCCTTCTTAAGTGATTTACTCCGTTAAGCTTAATTGCATTGGTTCTGTAATTACAGGAAACTGAAGCAGGGCTGAGGCTGAGGAGAACAGACGGTTCCACTGGCTCCGTTTTCTCAACGTGGTGGAGGTGACTGTCGGCAGCCGTGCTGCGTTGACAACATATGCCACTTGGTGTCCCCTTTTACAGTACTGCAGCTTTCAAAAGGCACTACGGCACTAGGCATTACACGCCAATGGGTACATACATTTTGAGTGAGTGAGTGAATATTGAGTGAGTGAATGAATAATTAGAAAATTAATGAATGAGTAAATGAATCAGTGAGTGAGTGACTTAATATTGACTGACTGAACGATTGAGTGAGCAAGTGAGTGAGTAAATGAATGAGTGAGCGAGCGAGCAAGCAAGCAAGTGAACAAGTAAGTGAATTAGAAAATGTGTAAATGAGTGAGTACTGTCTGAATGAGTGAGTACTGTCTGAATGAGTGAGTGAGTACTGTCTGAATGAGTGAGTGAGTGAGAGTACTGTCTGAATGAGAGACTGAGTGAGTGAGTACTGTCTGAGAATGAGTGAGTGAGTACTGTCTGAATGAGTGAGTGAGATGAGTAGTGAGTGAGTGAGTGAGTGAGTGAGTACTGTCTGAATGAGTGAGTGAGTAGTCTGGATGAGTGAGTGAGAGTACTGTCTGAATGAGTGAGTGAGTGAGAGAGTACTGTCTGAGTGTGAGTGAATGAGTGAGAGTACTGTCTGAATGAGTGAGTGAGAGAGTACTGTCTGAGTGAGTGAGAGAGTACTGTCTGAATGAGTGAGTGAGAGAGTACTGTCTGAGTGAGTGAGTGAGTGAGTGAGTGAGTGAGTACTGTCTGAATGAGTGAGTGA
>OMOT01079368.1:0-10076 GCA_900312575.1 Acanthochaenus luetkenii
ATCAATGTTGCAATTCCTACTAGACACCAATAGAGGTCAGTAGATTAATTAATGGCCCTTTAAAGCTGTTGTCGGTAGGTTTTAAGAATTTACATTTTGTTAGAATTTAACAAAAGTCTTCCTGGTTTCCTTCAAACTTACCTACTGCAGCTTTGAATATGATTTTAATGGTATTTCTGCTTCATGTCCAAAAGTTTACAGCGCGGAGAAGGAAGACATGCAACAAAGGTCCCAGGCCAGATTCAGACCCGACACATTACAGTTACACGAGTCAGCCACCAGGACACTATTGTAGGACTTTGACTTTAACATCAGATCAAATGTATTCCTTGTCAAACCAGTATCGATAAGAAGTACTTGCTGAGCAATTTCCTGAAACCAACCATGTGCCATCAAGAGCCATGTATATGCATCAAACACTAAATCAGCTGGTTTCACTGGTTAGTTCCTCCTCTCTGGTTGAAGGTGTGCTCATCAGTGAAATCAGCTGCCGCAGTGTTTGGTTGGAATGAAAACCTGCGTGCACGTGGCTCTTGATTGTACCAATCACCAGTGATCGTGTCACTGCAGGGACTAACAGCTATCAAACACTGCAAGGAGTCAAGGAGGACGAGTTACCCATGCAGATGCCGGTCTCGGTGTCACTCAGCACCGCAAAGTCACAGTAGAGCTCCTTGTGGTGGTCGCAGGGCTCCAGAAGGGTGCAGGGCTCACCGAGCTGCCTGGCACAAACCTTACAGCACCCACAGCCATCCAGGACCAGGCTGGTACCAACCGGGCAGGGTGGGGGGTCTGCAGGGCAGTCACAGGGCTGGGAGCAGTCCCGGGCCACAGTCTACAGGAAAGACAGAAATCAGACCAAATTCAACTTCAGTGATCCCAGGGGGAAGTTGGGCTGTTGCAGTGGCAAGTAGTAGCAGGCTACAGCAAAACAAACAAACAAACACCAAGGATAAATAAGAACAAAACAAAAGAGGGTCAGAACTTACTGAGGCCAAGAAGGAAAAAAAAGAGAACAAATTATATATATATATACACATATATATATGTGCAATATAGAGCAGAATATTCTATACACAGAGCACATACTTGTCTAGCCTGATAAAGTGATAAAGCACCGTTGCTGTTACACCTTGTTGTGACTGGCTTTGTTCACTGGCCGTAAGCGAAGTTGCTGCATGTGAGCGCCACAAGATGGCGCCACCTGACTGCATGTGATCATATTAACCGTTTCGTGGCGGAGCAGCATCAGCCCAGCGGCAAAGATGCAGCTAGTGAGGAGGACAACACTAAAGCAACGTATGGAAAATACTGAGCAAGAATTATTTTTGTCATCTTTAGCTGACGATGCCAAAATGGCTCGGCACGAACCCTCTCACAGATTGTTTCTCACCACAGAGACAGACATTATTCACTGTACACCACATTCTAATACTGTTAGCAGTATAGTCATTACATTAGTGATCCTCATGCCACTTATTTGAATCACAACACAAGTGGCCCAAGAACCCCCAGATGATAGAAAGGCCTTTATTATATTTCATTTCTACCCAACTGCAACACTCCTGAGCGTTTTCATCAGAGCCACAGTAGCTCTGCACAATGATCACCACCTCTTATTTCTGAACAGAATATTGGTTCCGGTATATGAAAGCAAACTCACCGACGAGATAATGAGTAGCAGAAGAGAGAATCTGGCTGGAATGTCCGCAGACATGTTGTTGTTGTTGTTGTTGTTGTTCCTACGGGGTCTGAAGTCCACGCAGTAGTGTCGGCTGCTGTGACAGGCGTTTGTGTCTGGTATTCTGTGTGCAGCAGACCGATGAGGCCTGGGAGGAGAAGCTGGTTTAAATACCAGCCCAGTGGGTGTAGCCCGAGAAACCAGAGCCGTGCCACACGACTCTCAGAGGTGAAAATATTCAAAGTCCAAATGTCTTTCTCACAGAGACAGCCTCCTCAATCACACCATTGTTTCATGGAGGGCAGGATGAAGTCAAACTCAGCGTGGTCTCCCCAACATCATGTAACCTTTAGGGGAAGCAGATTCCCACCTCCTTCATCCCTCAAAGACCTGGAGGCTTTCCTTCTTGAAGGAAGGTCCAATATCCACTACACACAGTTCAGGATGCAGTATGGCGGCAGGACGAGGAGGACTGGAAGGGTGACCCGAGTCCTTATCAGATATACTCGCGCTGTGGATATTCTCATGAGCTCAATAGCCCTGAGCATACGAACAAGTTGTTGCAGGATTGAGTTGAAATGTAACCAGCTACCCCCCTGTTTTGTGATTCTCTGCAGCCGCCACATGATGAAATGTTGTTGTTCTCGCCGTTGTCTCGCCACAAACGTTACATGATGAGCTCCAAGCAAACTGATAGTTACCGTGTCCAGACAGGTGACACGGCGGCTGGTAACTCACAGTTACTGGCACAGCGACGCTCACACGTGGTCGGCACAATGTTTGACCTGTGCAGTAAATCACCGTCATTGGTTCTTTCCCACCCGCTCGGCCCCTCCTCCCCTTGTACCTGTTGAATGCATTACACAGGCGGGCACAGATATGGTGAGAGATGATTATTACCAAAGCGTTAGTTTCTAGGACCCCTGTCGCAGTGATGCACGAGGGGAATGTGCAGCCCCACACAAACGGCTACAGAGCAGAATAACAACTGAGGGAAGATGGGCGCCTCGAGGGAAGGTCATCATAGTATACCGAAGTTTTATCGGATATAATTTGATCTCATCTTATATTACACAAACTGTGACTTCCGTCTGTCCCTCCTATAGGCTCGGGCCCAGGAAGTTTCACCCCATCTCGTTCTGTCTTCACTCTGTCGGCGTGTCTTGGGGAGAAAGGCCCTCGCTGTGTGTTTTCCTGGTTTTCTGTCTCGGTGGAGAAGCAGAGGGTCTGGAATGTGAGGCCAGCAGAGCAGAGAGCCTCCTGGCCGGGGGAAATCGTGCCTTGGCAACACCAGGACCCAGCACATAGCTGAAACATGTACATAGGTCCAAAACAGAACCGTAACTAAGGAGTGCCGTACATTTGAAAACACGGTGAAGTGCCGTTAGGGAGGCCGTACTTTAAGCAGAGAAGCCAGAGAGAGACACCCACTGTACATCTGCCCTGAATGCTGGGGACGAGGCCAGCGCCGGCCGACCGGAGACTTCAAATAATAGTGAGTCAGCCGTGCCGCAGTCCATGAATATGCCTGTTATTTTAGGATTTTTGGACCGAAGGACACTTTCCACCCTGCACATATCAGTTACACGATTCAGACGCAGGAGTAAAAGTCCTAGAGCACCTAAAGCACGCTTGGAAGCTTGGCTGCAGCAACATACAGTATGTGGTCAGTCCATTCTTTTATTGAATGTGTGGAGCTTTGGTTTCTTTTGGCATCTTTACTAGGGTTAGACCGGTATTGTCCTTAAAAAGAAAAAGTCTGTGTCGTCCACCTCTGATATGATGGATATGATGCGGTTTGATTGATTACAGATTTATTGTAGAATTGATTAATACTACACTGGTTGTCTATGGGAAGGCAGAGACATGTTGATCAAAGTATGCTTGAATATGTTCTAAGATAATATCCTGGGTATCAGTGGAGGGTTTTAGTGTCCCATGATGGTCTAAACATTGTTTCAGAAGCTTTTCCACCCTGACAAGAATACAACTCTGAGAGAAGCACTTAACAATTCAATAAAACCAACATTTGCAGTGTTGGGTATCGTCAGTCAGGAGCTTTCAGAGTACCTCAGTCTACTAATGTGTGTGTCCTTGTATGTCCACTGGAAGGCTAGTGACAAAGTACACATATATATCAAAGAGGGGAGATGTGAGCGGTGTTGCGCTTTTCATGGCATCACCGTTGCAAATGTGCCTGTTGTCTGCAGGAGTATATGCTTTATGGTCGCCAGGAATTTGCACGAAACTTTGTATAAAAGTAGGTCATGGGACAAAATAGAACTGATTAACTTTCCACACCCACTTGCCAACAGGGGGCGTGGTAATGGGCGTGGTCAATCACAAAAAGGCACATTACATTACAGCATTTAGCAGACGCCTTTATCCAAAGCGACTTACATATCATACCGTTGGCGGAGGCAGCCATGCAAGGTACCAACCTGCTCAACGGGAGAAATTTGGGGTTAGGTGTCTTGCTCAAGGACACTACAACAGATTTTTCCCGGGAGGTGCTGGACTCGAACCGCCAACCATGCAGTTGCGGGGCAGGAACTCTATCTCCTGAGCTACTGCCACCCCCATACAAGTATACATTGCATGCATCATATACATAGTACATCACACCATGCACCACACTACACACAAACACATATATTTGCATGTCTTTGACTGTGGGAGGAAACCGGAGCACCCGGAGGAAACCCATACGAACACGGGGAGAACATGCAAACTCCACACAGAAAGGGCCAGGTGAGATTTGAACCCAGGATCTTCTTGCTGTGAGGCGACAGTGCTAACCACTGAACCACCGTGCCACCCGCACATAACTTCCAAACAGATACACGTAACACCACGAAACTTTGCAGAAAAGTTGTAACATCACAAAAATATAGACAGGTTGGTCGTCGGCAAAGGAAGAACTGATTGTCAATTGAATCAGGCCATGATTTCCCGTATGTTACTCTCATATGGCCGTATACTTCCAAAATACTGAAAAAAACACATTTTACACAGGGCAACTGTATAGGTTGACACCAATGCTGGATGGATGGCTTCCTTGGCGGAGGTCTGCACTCTACTGAGAGCATTTTCTAGTTATATATACTAGTTGGTATAAATTTGTTGGTGAGCATTGGGGCGTGTCTATGATGGTGGCCACGCCCCTTACTCAAACCAGAACATGTATTGTGGTTCTGTCAGTAGAGAAACTGGTATCTCTGCCTCTTCTACGATGGATTTCTCCCTGTATGATTGTTGAACGTCGGTGCAAAATGGCGGCTCTAGAAAGAAGCTCTTACTATTTGATTTTACTGTTGATGTTTTAGATCGCTGAATCATTTTCTGATAATTCCATTGTAGCTGCAAAGGCTAAATCTCGACATAACGTTGTTACACACAAGAATACGAAAAATACACCACAAAACAACAAAATGAACCCAAAAATGCAAGGCACATTGCTAATGGTTTTAACAGTCTTTTAGGGTGGATTTTTCCTTTTAACTGTGAATTTGAAAGGCTTTGAGCCTATTTGGACTGCCACAAAAATCCTATTTAACTTACAGGTGTTGAGAATTAATTTGACCACAGATCAGGGGAACTAAGACAACAACAAGACCAGTGTTTTCATGGCCCCCAGCATGCTGCCCTAACACCCTCTGCTACCCAGGGGAGGAAAGCATCTCCTTCACTATGGTTCGAGCCCCGTCTCTCGGACCCGGACAATCTCTTTGAACTTCCACTGCAAATTTATTTCAATATTATTGCAATTGATTTTGAACTGTAAAAGGCTGCAAAATAGGAATCCAGCGAAAAACAAATTTCAGTGTATAAGGGAAGTGAAACATTTGCCAGACAGGGATTTAGTTACTGCTGAGGTGAGATAATCACCTCCCTCTCACAAAGTGCTAGGTTGGCCTGTCTCCTCTCCCCCAGACATTAGTTCAACACTTTAATCTTTCATTATATCCTGATATTTATTATCTTTCAGTCTTTCCCGCGGGACAGATGGGCTGACTCTCCAGTCCCCTGGTTCAGTGTCAGTGCTGTTCCCCCATTCCCATCTCATATCCTCTTACATCAAAGGCGGGCGGGGTCCTGGCATGGGCCTTTGCTGCTGTTTTTGTGCCCATAATGAAAACAGGACTCCCATAGGTGTCTCCCCGACGGGCTGATCCTCCGGTGGGAATGTTGTTGGTGACTGTGCTGTTGTAAGCAACCTGTTCCCATATCGCACCACTGGTGCAGATACACGTGACGGAAGGCGTTTGCCGACCTCCTCTTTGTCAGCTATGTTTTCACAATTTAAATCGTGGCAAACACACGTTCAACTCCAGGTCATTTTCCTTCTCATATCAACTGTTCTCTTTTATAGCCACGAGGACGAGGAGTACTTTCATTTCAATGATATCTCACGTCTGCTGGACCGACCCTCGTTCCACCTAACTTTAATGAGCTAGCTCATAAAGTGTCGGCCCAAATGTATAGTTTGGAAAAGATGGGTGGATCATAGAAATATAGATTGAACCACATGTCTCATTTTTTTTACTTATGGGGTGGGGCGCTGCACTTGGAAGGAGTTGGTGATGGCACAAAGAGGTTTGGGTGATATACCAGGAATTGAGGTCAGGTTTTGATGGTTTAGATTGGCAGGTTTGCCTCAATGCTAATACTCTGGAGACTGTATGTACCTAGTAGACTTCAATCAAACGTTGAGAAACATGATGAAAAGTGAGGTTATTTTTTGTACTTGACGTGGGAGCTTGCATGGCAGCCCAAGAAAGAGAACCACAGAGAAGCTTCTGAGAAAAGACTAATGAGAAAAAAAGTCCACCTTTTCCTGAGTGAACGTTTGACAAAATGCCAATGCCTACATTGCATAATTTACGTCTTTCAAGGCAAAGACTTCAACCATGCAGAAACTAGGGATGAATTTCAGTCATGTTAGTCTGGTGCAGTGTCCTTATCCTCAAGTCGTGGTTATTTTGCCCAAACGACTGGCCTCCAGGAGACCCGCAGGGGTTACAAAAACACCTCGTCTTTAATGAGGTGAGGTGGGGGGCTAAAAATAGCCAGGACTCCTGGATAGAGCCACAAAACTACCTTCCTCCTCTATTCCCTCAGGATGTTGTTGAAGTCTGGTACATTCCTCATACACTTAGCCAGCCTGCATTTTTGCCTCTTCCCCCTCTCTCTGTTTTTCCCCGTCCACCTTCTCCTGGCCTTAAAAATACATTTCAGGACAATTTGTACCATAACTGTGGTCAGATGATGTTCTGAAGCATCGTCTGGTAATGTTTGGAACTACATACTTTATGCTTAGCGTCATTTAAAGTTTTGGTTTATTTGTCCCATAAGGAGAATCACATATTAGGGTTACCAATATTTCGGTTTGCTGATATTGGCCTATTAATACAAATTGGATATCGTCCAGTCGGTGTCGCCCAACTCTGATATGATGGAGGTTCCTCCATGAAATGAATATAAATATGAAACCTGCCTCATTCTGCCAACCAACCTAACAGAATGTCGTTAGTCTGGGTTTCAGTGTAGAGTTTTATTGTCATGATGGTCTAAATGCTATTTCAGAGGTTGGCTCAGAGCATCTGCTTACTGCCTACTGACTGATACACAGATGTTACACACACACATGCAAGAAAACCGTTCTTTCTGACACATACACTCTTATACACATGGTTCCCAACCCAAACACACACACAGTCACAGAGTGTTTCCCCACCTGTCCAGCAGGTTGGTATTTCTGTTCAGTGAACCCTCCTGACCTTCATTTGGTTCAGTGTCCTTTATAACCCAAACTGACCTCCTGGTCTATATTTATCTCTGTCTGTTTAACTGACCTTTGACCCCTGTACTAGAATGGGCACATTCAAGCCTTCTGTCTTCAGTTTCCCCCATCCACAGCTTACTGGAAGGACTGGGAGTGTGCCCAGTCCTTCCAGTAAGCTGTGTTTCATCAGCTGCATCTGACCACCTTGTTAAAATACAAACCAGCGATAGGCAGATTGACAAAGCACTGGGTGGTCCTGATCATTTTAGGCCTCAACAGAAACATGGGATATATATCAGGCTCACCAGCAACACCACGATGCCTTCAGTCAGACACTTCCAAGTTCAGCCAGCAGGCCTCCACTCTAAGGTACAGTGAGACATGGAAGCCTGGTTTATAGGACATGCTCAGCCCTTCATAAGTGGAAACGGATAACTGCTCGTTTTCTGGGGTGTTTTCTCCGTGAAAAAGTGAAAAAAGACTGGACGTGTATAAATCAGATGACCTTGAGATTGACTTAAAGGGGCATTAAGCAATCTATAACCTTTATCGACCTCTATCTGCAACCAGTAGGAATTGCAATAACATTAATAGAACTGATCTCCTCCCACACAAGCCTGTGGCACAGCCCCAGCTATATCTACTGATACCTACACATCGTCACCTTCCTGAAATAATGGCCGAAGTCACTTTTTTATATTTGGCTCCGTTTATTCTGTTTTTCTCACACCTTGAAAATAAGACTCAAGCCATTATTTTAAGAAGGTGACGACAACATATATTCCGCATTTAGTAATCCATATTTAAGTGAGCTATCGAGACGAGTCGTAACATCTGTGAGCAGATCCATAAATATTAGTAGTAATTTCTTTGCAAAATAATGGGAGGAGGGAAACCACTTGTATTGCAAAAAGTACGAAAATGTATTCAAGCTTACCACTGCAGAAAAAACCCACGAGCTGTGGAACACTTGGCACACAAGCACATGTAGGCCGGTGAGACACCAGAGAAAATCAGTGCATCATTGTAGGTACAGTGTTTAAAGAGTATATCCGGCGTGCTTCAGCTTGGAGCGGGTTGTGATTATAATCGCCCCCACGAGAAGCAGGCACTACTTTCTCTATAGCCCAAAATCAGAATGAATGACCAAAAGCATTGAAATGGTTCCGCTAGGGGTTAGGCTTCATCTCTTCTGTTGATACCACTCGAGTTTTGAGCGGACATGATGTCTTGCCAACATAGAGTTTTGGACAAGGGCACTGAATAGCATAAATAACTCGTGTGACATGTGGTGAGGGAACGCAGTCATATGCGGTTTTGCGTGGATGGATGAAGGAAGTGTTCTATGCGTCCACACTGAGGACAACAGCAGCAATGGCCGCAGGGATGGTGTCCAGTGGGCGGGGCCAGTCCTGTCAAGGTGGGCTGAGTGGTTTGGGTTTTTCTTTGAAAGCGTGTGACTGTAAAATGTCCCAGTCTCAGTAAAACCCATTTGATTGTATTGTACTGTAAGTCAATTTCATTTATTGATATAGCGCTCTTATCACAAGCATGTCTCAAAGGACGTTACACAGAATGAGCCAAACTAGATCTACCTGAACAACAATCAATTGCAGAACAGAATGATGTAAGACAAACACACTGTAAGCTACAGACTATACGGTCTGTGATGTGCCTGGGTTCAAGTAGAGCACCACGATCAGACTATAGTGCTCTTTCTTAGGCTTTTCTGATCACTGACTTGCTATAACCCCTTTACAGAAATCTACATTGCATCTCATCCGCTTTGACAATGAATTCTCGCCTGTTGGAACACAAGGCGTAGAAATTGTCCCACTTTGTTGTTTTCCACTTTTTTACCTTTTACCTAGTAATAATGTATTTCCCATACTTCCCACCATACAGTTTGCTTGACATGTTGGAAATTGTCAGCAGCATATTTCTATACAACCCCACAACTGCTTATATTCTATTTTATTGCCTTTATTGTTTTATACACCACAGACTTCCGCTTCAACACCGAAACGTGCCACCTGCAGAAGTTCTCCGATGACTCCTCCATTGTCAGCTGCATTACGGAGGACAATGAGGAGGAATACAGAGACCTGATAGAGAACTTTGTAGGATGGTGCTACAACAACCACCTCCAGCTCAACACCAGGAAGACCAAGGAGCTGGTGGTGGACTTTTGAAGGAGCAGGAAGCCCCCAACCCCCGTCACCATCCGGGGGGTGGAGGTAGAGATGGTTCACTCATACAGGTTCCTAGGAGTGCAGATCAATAACAAACTGGACTGGTCAGACAACACTGAGGCTCTACAGGAAAGGACAGAGCAGACCTGAAGAGGCTCAGGTCCTTCAATGTGTGTAACAGGATGCTGCAGATGTTCTACCAGTCTGTAGTAGCTCTTCTTTGCTGTGGCGTGCTGGGGAGGCGGCATCAAGGCGGGTGATGCCAACAGGCTGGACAAGCTGGTGAAGAAGGCCAGCTCTGTTGTGGGAGTCAAACTGGACAGTGTGGAGGTAGTGGCAGAGAGGAGGAGGAGGATGAGGGGGGAGAACCTGTCTCACCCTCTCCATGATGAGCTGAGGCTGATGAGGAGCACCCACT
>OMOT01079381.1:0-13796 GCA_900312575.1 Acanthochaenus luetkenii
GGAAGCGCTGCCAAGTCTCTGGCAGCAAGGAGTAGGAGGAAGTAAGAAAAGCCTATGTTCTGAAGAACCGTTCATGTTCTGTATGTTCTGACTTGTTATTAGTAAAGATTGAGAAGATTGGATCAGTTGTATTTTTTTGGGAATACTTGAAACCCTTTTTTTTTGTGGAATTCTTGATGCGGCCCAGCCTCACCCAGACTCTACCTCCAGCGGCCCCCATGTAAGTTGAGTTTGAGACCCCTGCTTTAGATAGTGAGAAAGAAGACTCAGCTGGACAACCTTATAGCATAACATACTGCAGGGGCTTTCACTGGTACACAAGGTAATGAGGACAAAGGTGAACATAAAGGGACCAAATAAACACAGAGGCACTCAAATGACTCATGAAGTACAATGACACTTGGTGTCAACTGATATTTCACTTTGGCAGAACATTTTCATTTTGCAATGAACATACAGTACCTGTATGTATTCATGAAGGGTCAACCACCAGAACTGAACAATCTGGGCACCCATAGTCAGCATCACTTTCAGATTTTCGTTTTGAAAACCTAGTAGTATTGCATGTTATCGATACTACTACTCTTATCGATACTGCTTATCGGTTCGGTACTTTATCGATACTCTTATCGGTTATTTTGGATTATTATCCTCCGTCATCCTTCCTCTAGCTGCAAGCGTGAAGGGGCATTCATTACATTTGTCACATGTCATCCGTTCTCTCACGCACTTTTCCCATCACAAGAAATGCCTTAGGAATCTTCCACACTGCAGCTTTAAACAATAAATTACAGTAAACTGGTAGGCTATGCACTGTCACTACTGTGATGTTATTTAATTGTTACCATTGGTATTGTTTATTACCTCTGAAGTTGAGCGATCTCCTGGCTGATGTCATCCAACTCCTTCATACCGATAAACTCCCCTGAACCCACTGAACTGGAGCTGTCCTGTAGAGAGGGAGAGATAGAAACAGAGAGAGAGGGAGACACAGATAGAAAAAGAGGGAGAGCAAGTGGGAGAAAATACAAAAAGTTAAGAAGAGAGACACGGGAGAGACAGAGAGAAAGAGAGGAAGACAACATTTCTTATTTGATTAAATTAGTGAGATGATGAGATGACACCAACCAAGCGAAGCTAGACTGGGCCAAAGGAGGGTGAGAGAGAAAAAAGACAAAGAGAGGATAGGAGATAAACCATTGGTCGATATGAGGAGCACCACAGAGGATGGGATCGGTAGGTGGGGTCTGGGTCAGTCACCAACGTCTGGGGAGGGTCACCACCACTGCCATAATTGGTGAAAGGAGAGGTTCAGCATATTTAGAAGCCTATCATATCGATTAATAACCAGGCACCCTCTTGGGACATTCAAATGGTTTTCATGTGGGCGTTTTTGAGAAATTGCCAGTAGTCTCCTGGTAGTATTTGTTAGCTTTGCTAGTGCAAGTCAATGGAGACTGTAACCATTTATCTCAAAAAACAGTCCTTCAAGCTGTTCCATTACTTAAAGATCCAGTGCAATGATTTCAACTGTCAGGAAAAGTTTGATGTTGATTTTGAACAAAATAATTTTTTTCTTCAGTTCTTTATGTTTAGATGGTACAAAGTTTATAGGACTGAGTGAGAACATTCCCTTTGATTGTGTCATCCACTGCATAACAATATTTATATCTTCGGGGAACAAATATCCAGGGTTGGAACTTCGGCACCCAGCAATGGAGGCACAGAGATTTTGGCTAGTTTGGCAAGTAGCTGGCTGGCTATTGTCTGACAGACTATAGGACACCTGATTAACTATGCATACCGTCGACCAATCAGAGCATTCATTAAAACCTGGGTGTAGGTGACATCATTTACACCAGGAAGTAGATAGGAATTCTAAACCTGTTTGATTCTATTGACAACCAGAGGGACGGTTTTCCACAATGCTGACAGTTATAATAATTTGGGTAACTTCACATTAACAGGTCCTTTGTTAAATGATACCATGAAATTTAGAAATGCAATTGTCATTGCACTGGACCTTTAATCAGAGTATTGTTACACTTTATTAGAGTAAATGGTTGTTTTTCATGCAACTTTGTGAGCAATGGCTTCAATCCCCATTGATTTACACCAGCACTGCAAACAAATGCTAATAGAAAAAATTACTGACCAATAGAATTGACCTTCAAAAAATCTTGAACCTTCCACATTGTTCAGCAAAGAACTGACGAAGTTGAGAATACTGTCACTGTAACCAACTGAACTGAAAGGAGATAACTGTCTCACAAATGCTTTCCAATAATCTGCC
Source organism: Acanthochaenus luetkenii (assembly GCA_900312575.1). Classification (NCBI taxonomy): domain Eukaryota; kingdom Metazoa; phylum Chordata; class Actinopteri; order Beryciformes; family Stephanoberycidae; genus Acanthochaenus; species Acanthochaenus luetkenii. Next base: position 2,294 of record OMOT01079381.1, read on the forward strand.
TGCCTAGCCAGTCACTGAAAGCATTTGTGGGTTAAGTCCATGTTACCTACCCACAGCTTGAACATTATAGCCTGAGAGAGTAGAGACAGGGGTGGGGGTGGGGGTGGGGGAACATCAGCAGCAGAAGAGTTAGGGCAAGAAGAAGTGAAGAGTGGGCAGTGAGTGTCTGGTAAAATCAAGGACAGTACTTTTTTTTAAACAGGTTTAGGGGCCTTCAACAATTTAAATATTGCTGCCAGTCGTGAAAGCAGTATCTAATCTGCTATGTTTTTGCCGTCTTTAGTTTACTTCTCCCTTAGATTAGTGTTCCTACATTATCTCTTCCTGCTGATGAAAGTTGGCAGTGTTTGGATTAGTTGGAAATTCACAAATGAATATGCACCTTTTTTACATTTTATGTTAATCTTATTTCTCATTTTTGTGTTAAGGGAGAAATGGGAAATTAAATAAGAAAAGGCAATCAATTAATGTTTTGCCAACATATTGTGAATAAAAATAGAAAAAAATATAAAAAGTGGCATGTCTGGGTTTAAAAAATTATAATTTCCGATTCAAATCTATCTTCATTTGAATGATCCGATATTGATTCCTAAAATCCGGAGATCAATCTTTTAATATTTGCCTTTTCCTGTGGATGCGTGAAGCTTTAACTCCGTTAGTCTCGTGTGGCCAGCCTCGCGCAACGAGGCCTGAGGCCACTTAACAGGTTTACACCATTTCCGCCACACGTGTGTCCGCCATGTTTGTTTACAAGCGCGGTAACACACGAGTATAAAGTTGCCAAAGCCATATAGACAATATAGACTGGGAATCTTGCCTAAATAAATATGGAGAAATCTTGGAGCGTTTCAAATTGCAGTAACTGTTATATACGGTAAACATTTACCATGCAATGTTACTAAGAGAGTTACGGTAATACAGAGACATGTGTAGAGTAGACCGGGATACGGACTGAGAGAGTTAACATGTTGTGCCAAGTGACTAAGTGTTCAAATAAAAGCCATTGTTCGGATAAAAGCCTCCGTCATCATTTTACAGTAACCATTTGCTGATGATGCGGCCAACTTAGGAAAGGACTATCCACCAGGAATGGGCGGATTGAAACTGTGGTACCGACACTTCAATACTCACATACTACTCATTTGGTATCGATGCCCTTTGAAAAGTATAACTTTCAACGTTATTTTTAATCCAAAATGCCACCATAGGTTCCACTACGAGGTGGGAAACTCCCCAGTTCCCTGGTGTCTTGAAGGCAGCCTTACAAGCTCCAAGAAGTGAGACAGCCGTCATGAAGGGGCTTTAGTTTCATGGACTTTACAGTTTATAATGTCTTACAAGACAAGTTCAACAAGTTCCCCAAAAAAAAGCACTATTTTCAAAGGCAATTCAGAGCCTTTTTCAATTGTATTTATTAATTAATAAATGGTTGTTTATCTCTTTTGGATGTTTCTCTTCTGACACACTGCTGTAGTGTGTTGGTCATGTTAAATCAAAAGTCCATTAATGTAACTGCTTTGGGGTTAATGTAAACTTCATGTGATGTAATGTGAATATTTTAACCAGGTTAGAGGGTTCCTTGTACAATTTACAGCATTAGTTCTGTTAGTGAGAATCTCTTTCATATCCAAGCAAAATTGGTATAGTAACTGAAACGTCCCTAACTGAATCGATATTGAATAGAATCTAATCGGGACCTAGTGAATTGTAATCGATTCGGGAAATCCGTAGCGATACCCAGCCCTAGAGGCATGTGGTTATTTTGTATAGACAAATTCTTCATCAAATTTACAGAAAACATTATATATCGTCTATACCGTTCTGCCAACGGTATGATATGTAAGTCGCTTTGGATAAAAGCGCCTGCCAAATGACATAATGTAATGTAATATCATGATATATATCGTTATCGTGATATTAAATTATCCATATCGTGATAGAAGATTTTGTCCATATTGCACAGCCCTAATCGTACATCACATTAACAGGAGGGAGGGAGAGAATGTATGGGTGTGTGTATGTGTGTGTGTGAGAGAGGGGGGGGGATGGTTTTTCATAACGCGCGCTGAGCGGGAGAGAGCGAGAGACACTTGCAACACTTGACGCTTTGAGATGCAGTGTAGTGGAACCAGAGGCACAGGAAAACTGAGACATTAATATAATTATTAGTAGTTAGTGAGAGCAGCATAGACCCACAAACTCAGATGTGGAGAGTAATAGACAATAGAAGACAGCGGCGGTGTTGGCGGCCGCCGCCAGCCGCCACCAGCTTGAACTGGTACGGCTCTGGACCGCTATGGTCTTGGCCCGAGAGGGTGACTCCGGAGGTGAGAAGTCCTCCTCTTCAAATGACATTTCTGTCTCAAATGTATTAGTGCTGCTATCGGACTCATTGTCTGTATGCGTGTGTGTTTGTGTTGGGGGCAGAGGGGGGGCTTGCGAGGAGGGAACACAGAGGAGTGACTGGGCATGTGTTAGCCCACTGGCTCTGCCCATATTGATTCTTCTTTTTGTTTTACTGTCTGGAGGCATTTTTTGAATTTCCAGAGTAGATGCACTTCAGCCAAAACTCTGGGAGTGGGTTATTCTTTAAGTGAAAATTCACAGCTACGGTTTAAAGATTAATAGTTATGGTTACATTCTCATAATAATGCAACTTTTACTTCCTTTAAATAAGTGGATACTGCTCAATAAAGAACAGACATTATTTGCAGAAGATGATTTTTACAATTGCTGTCAACCGTGTCAACTTTGGTAGCGCCCAGGTTGACCTGACCTGACCTGAATTGGCCAGAAACAGTGTGTGTGCAAACAATGATTTGAACTGGCCAAAAATAAGTTGCAAAGTTTAGTTTCCTGTAGACAAACCACATCTTTAAGAATTTGCCCAAATATGCAAAGAGCTGGAAGAAGGAAAAAAGAGGAAGAGGTGTTGACTCACCCGTCTCATCTCGGACAGAGCAGCCATCTCTGATCCCACTGGGGTCATGTAGCCTGACATACTCTGGACAAACAGAAAACATGTCAATCAACACTGCAACATAGCAGCTACAATTCCATCCAAATGTGAGGCAAATTGTATGTGAATTAGGTGCATTTTCATCAGCTGGACTGAAGCAAATAAATTGGCTTCCTGAATGTCAAAAAACATGACCACAAGAAAAAATGTAGTCTTTCAAAAATGTATTAGTATTGGGCAAGTTGTTATTGTTCTTCAGTGTCAGCTAATGGTTGCTCATATTTCACGCTTTCATTCTAAGACAAAAAACTAAGAAATGCACTTAGCAATATTGTAATTGTCTACAACCATGATGAAGACATTTCTGGGAGGTCATGTTGGACAGATATTTTATAGACATTTCAGAACGTCCCAAGCCACTTTTCTGCAATGAGACTGAACCATTTGTCGGGCCGATCGTGTCAAGACTACATCATTGTTTACTCGACAAAGGCATTCACATCACTACTTATCACATAATGTATTTATAAACAAAAAAATGTCTTCCTCCATTCAAGCATAAAATCCTTTTTCAACAATGTTGTTGAATTTTGCTGTCTCTGTCCAGCTTTCGAATTCAATACATAAAAATGTACACCAAAATACTTGGAAACTCAGGTAATGTCTTACCAATATAAAACATGTACAACATGTTTTACTGTAAAAATGCCTTTAAGCATATATTGTTTTTGTGTGTGTCCTCATGCCTGTTGTGTGTGTGTGTGTGTATGTGTGATTGTGTGCATTTGCACGATCTACCGGCACAGGAGTGCCTCTCTCAGAAGGGGGGATCATGTCGGCTGTGAGGGCCTGCGGAGGGTCGATGCCTTTGCTGACTTTCTGCTGGATGAAGTGCATGGCGAGGGCAAACTGCTCCCGTGTCAGCTTCCCTATCTGTCTGGTGTCTGCCAGAGCCCTGAGGGAAGAGCCGACAGACAACACAGTGACAGTCTGACTAAAGCACACTGACCACAGTGTCACACAGAACAAATAATAAGGAGAGAGATTCAACTGCTGAAGCAGTCAGTCAGAGGGACAGTGAGAAATTCAGGTGTTACAGCAGCAATTGGCAGAACAATGCCAGAAATGGGGAAGGCAAAAGGGAAAATAAAAAACACAGGTAATAATAACAATAATGGGACAAGTCGCTGGTCACTTGTTGACCGTGTTGAACAGTCCAATGGCTGTAGGTATAAACAAGCTATTCTGGTGTTATGCAGAGAACCTGGCCAACATTACAAACATAAACAATCATTTTACAGACTCAAAATGCATGACAAATGAATGCTCTGACAATACAATATATGAATGACAACTTAACATAAAAAGCCAGTAGTTGGAAGACAGTGTTTTAACAGGGAAAGGCTCATGTAAACCCTGAAAACATTAACAATTCAACATCATATCTATCCACAAGGGAATAAGCCTAGCCAAGAAATAAGTCACAATAGCTACTATATTGTCAATCCTGAGAGTTAACAGGTGAGAGTACAGAGAAAAACATGGGGACCCAGCTCAGTCCATACCATATATGGGCAAGGATGTTCTGAGGAAGTCCAGAGTGCATGAAGATCTCCTTGACTTCCTGTCCGCTCACAAAGCCATCCAGATCAGCATCTGTCTTCAGGAAGATGTCATCATAGCGACCGCGGTCTGACACCGGGACCACCCAGTTCACCAAATGCTGAGAGAGAGAGAGAGGAGAGAGAGAGAGATGGGAGGGAGAGAGAAATCCATTTTATTTTCTCGATTCAGAAACAGTTCTGTAATATCTGATATTGATACTTGTAATTCAATAGTAATAGCGTGTGACATTAAGCAAACGGCAGCTAGTGTCAAGGCAGATGTTTGGGCACATTTCAGATTCAAACACAAAAAGGAGCAACATGAACTCAATAAAAGTAATATCTGTATGCTTTGCCATTTGGTAATAAAATACAGTGGTAACACACACACCTTACTAGACACGACTCGGTTGTTAAATCTGATGGACCTGAACCTGTTTACTAGTGTGTGTATTTGGGTTTGTGAGTTGAAAGAACAGCGGTATGTTTACAAGTCTACATTGTTCACATTTAATTTGCCTAATAAACAGGGCTGTTTTGGAATAATTTGTCCCCTAATCCATATCAATAATGTATCACATTAGTAAAACTAGATGGCACTCAGTAGCGCGCATACCTCCGCCAACACTATGCAATTGTTAAGATGCCAGTTCCACATGTTGGATTTTCACCAGCAGTTAGTATAATGTCTTCCATGCCCCATTATCAACTTGTTTCACATCAGGAGATGCAAACAATTCCATGACTGTACCTGAAATGGGACATGAGATATGCCTGTTCAAATTCTAGCCACTTTTAAGCATTTTAAGGCGATTATCGAAACAAGTTTTGGAAAAAGTATCATGGTGGTTATGTCTAAACAGGAAAAGAGCTCTCCAGCGCCCCCATGTTGTCTGATTGGACCAATAATGGAGGGTTTGCCTCTTCTGAGGTCTACTGATAGGCACACAATTTGATGGCGTTACATGAATCCATTTGGAAGTTACGGTATATGCCTTTTTGTGAGGACCCACGCCCACCGCCACACCCACCGCCCCCTTTAGCCAATCAGTGTGAGAGGTTAATCAGTTGTTCCTTGCCCCATGACCAATCTTTCCACAAAGTTTTGTGCAAATCCATTCAGACCTTTTTGAGATATCCTGCTAACAGACAAACAAACAAACAAACAGGCCAAATGGGTTGATAACATGTTTTCTATTGGCAAAAAAACATTGTATAGATAGTATTTGAATTATATCGAAATCTAATCCAATTGTATTGTTACGCATTGTATCGAAATCCAACCATATCATGAGGTCCTTGACATTACCCAGCCCTAGTGTGTGTTTACCTGTCCAGACTTGAGTGTGTGTTTGGGAGACAGGCTACCGGTGCTGTTGAGTGAGTTCATGCTGCCATGGGAGGGTGTGGAGCGCAGCGAATCTTTGGGTGGCGGAGGGCTGGCAGGCAGACCGGGCACCGTGCCGGGCACCGAGCCCAGACTCTTCTTCCTCTTAGATGGAGGGATGAGGGAGGAGGGGAGGAGTGCAGGAACTGGCTCCTTCTCCAGGGCCCGGTACACTAGGTGCATGGCCTGGGAGAAGAGATCCTGGTTTTAACAGGTGTTTACGGACCGCTTAAAATAGGCACGCTTAAATCTTGCATCTCCTCGCAAGATTCACAAATAATAATGGAGGAATTAACAAATGAAAGCAACACATCTGCAAAAAATAGATTCCCCTTCCAGTACAGAGTACTCCCTTATCGTCGCAACTCCTTTCAAATACCTCCAAGTCCCTCACTGACACATAACATTGAAAATCCAGGTCCATGCTGTTTTTATGGGACTGGTGAGAGGAAGGCTTAAACTATGCTTTGTAAGACCATAAGGCACACCTAGCTGCATGATATGCAAGTAAAAAGTGGTTGCTAAGTGGAAACCAGGCAGACCGTCATACGTACAGTATTTGGAAGAAAGCATAAGTGTAGTATAAATACCCTTGAGGGTGTTCTTTTCTGCAATTATGGGTATTTTACTGATGCTGAAGACAGCCAGTGTACGATTTTAGTACCTGTCAACATCCTCATTATTAGGTGCTCAGGAGGAGCACCTTTGAATGAGCCAGGCTGTGTGTGCGTTCGTTCATGCGTGCTTTCATTCGTTCATTCATGTATAATGCTTTTTGCCATGTGCAGTGCTTAGGGGAATTACGGTATGCAGTCTTTAATCCTGAGCCCTGAGAATAAGGGAAATACAGTGTGTACGTACTTGTGCACCAGGCAGTGCAGTACATGTCACAAGCACAGACAGGGTTCTAGCCACAGCCTGCGGGCATTCACATATCAGGAAGTAGCACTGTTCAGCGATTCTCTTAGTTACAACAGCCTTTTGGTGTTAACAGGTGGAGTTTTCAAAGTCTACAATGTTTCGCTCACTGCAATAATACATACCCCTCTGCCGCGAGCATCAAAAAAGCACTAGTGCACTTCTTACGATTAAGAACACCCTCTTGGGTAGTGCTGCTATATTACAATGGTGTTACTTAAGCAATAAGCCACTAAAGGCCATGGTTTACAGTGATTATATAACAGGTAAGAGGCACTGCTAGGCATGACACCAAGCTGGGACATACCATTGTAATAAGAAATATATAAAACATTCATGTCATGGTAGAACAACATATGAGTACACGCTGGGAGGTGTGGCTTAGACAGTGCTGTCATGTCAAGCTGTAGTGAAACTGATGAGCAAAACCATGTATGACAATGATGAATAACATGCCACTCACCACTGCAAACTCATCTTTGTCCAGACGTCCATCTTTATCTATGTCACTGAGGTCCCAAACCTACAGGCAGGAAACAAACATGATGTTTCTATGAAGATAAAATCAGGTTAATGACCGTACAGTGACAGCAGTAAAAAGAGAGTAGAAATATTATGAGTTCCATTACAACACTATAAACCCACTCTGACAATTCATTACTCAATACTTCCAAAAACAAATAATTTCACCCTAAAAATGTTTTGTTATCCTGTCAGCAACAGCTTCAAGACTGCTTACCATATGGAGTTTTACTTTATATCCACATCAGAAATCATTCTGTAAGAGTAGGTGTTACGTTTATCAAATGGCAGACACATCACTTATTTAATTTGTGGATTCTGCTGTCAAAAATGTATGTGAGTAAGAATCCCCCAAGGCACAGTGGCATTGTTGCTACTTCATATTTATGGGGGAATAAAGACGGTAAAAATGTTTCAGTAAACAGACCTTCAGAGTATTTATGCTTGGGTTTAAGTTAAGATTGATGTATTTCACTTAGGAACCAACAAACACTGTGAAAATGTACAAACGCTTTAAAGCTGGGCTCAACATTAATGCAAGTACATATTTTTGTCAGATAACCATAACGTTACATAATGTAATGAGTGTTGCGCCAGTTGTCCAGTGCGGTTCTGGTACACACTACTCTACTAATACCTGAATCTTTCTGGTAGTGAGTGGGGTTGTAGAATGCGGTTATCGCTACGTAGAGAGCTATTGAGCTAGCAGAGCATGAAGTTTGAGGTTTGAACACACACACACTTAACCTACCTAAACTGAACTCCAGTTAGCTCTTCAGTTAACTCACTAAGTGCTGTTTGTCAGAGGGACCATCAAACCATGACATTAATACCATATCTCAGGTGTTTTGTTGATTGTGAACAAGTTATTTTGTTATAAAATTAAAGAATACAAAAAAATCTATACCTTCCCAAGGATGTCCAGAGGTAGCTTGGAGTTGATTAGGACTGGTTTGACCTTTTCTCCTGACAGCAGTCCATTGACCGGAGCCAGGCTTTCAAATATCCCATCAAATTTACTCTTCTCCTCAGGCTAGAAAGGAATATACACACAAGTTATCTAACAGCCCCAATCTGTAATTGGCCCCTGTTTAAAAACTGTCGCAGCCCCACTGGCTTTGTTTATCTTTTGATTGGCTGGATTTAAGTAATTTTCACTCTCAAATCGATTGGTTTGACATTTTGAAATAATGACTGAACTAAGTACAAGCTAAATGTGATTTTAACTTGTTCTGAGGCTTTAAATGTTTGCATGGGTAATGTATGTAAAAACTGAAGTGAAACAGACATGTATTTGGTTCTAAATGTAAAATATTTCAAATACTGGTATCCCCCTTTACCAATCAGTTTAGTCATCAAACTCTTTGGAAATAGGGAATGCCTCTAAATTTAAGAACCGATTTATAATAATCCTGTGGTCTGAGAAAGCCCAGTATCTTTCATATGTGAAAATTAACAATTCTCTCCCAAAGCCAGCCTAACTCAAATCTGTGATGTTATCAAGATGTAATGTTTGGCATTTTTCACTCTCACAAATATTAGCAGGACTGTTCTAGCCCTAAGACAGGACTTTGGAGATTGAGAGGTATTCCACTTTAACTTGCTGAATGAATGTAAAACATTTATACAGCGACAGCCTTATTCTAAAAATACGGTTGCAAGTAAGTTAGCTATAGCACAGCATTTTTTGTTTTAGCTTGGGCAAAACTAGGCAACCCCTTAATTAAATTGAATACATGTCTTGCTCAACACATTTCATGGTCATTGTATTTTTATATCCTACCCTTTTATAGCTAGCTGTGATGCCAAGAAAACTACTTTAGCTTAGTTCAACTCTCAATAGGCTGGCATGTTGAGTGTAACGTTAGACGATAAGCCCCATGTAGTACTGTAGTATGGCCCTGATGAGAAACTACTTTTGAGATGGTTATTTGTGCAACAAAGGGGAGGGAGTACACTCCCGAGAAATTCTACTGAATGTAAATAGCATTCACTTTTTTCTATAAGGTTGAGATATGGAGATATGAGTAAAATCATTGTAAAGTGTTGGATTTGCTATTATAAAATATACGGTAAAGTCAATTGAAAACAAAGTGTTTCATGTGCAGAGGTGGAGATAATAGGCCTTCCAGTGCTGATGCTTCAGAGGTGGAGGTGCAGGAAAGGCCCAATGCTAGTACAGATACCTGCAAATCCTCACGTTAGGCTAATGTCAAGCACTACATTGAAATGGTTGAAGAACTTACTCTTTTTCTGTCAATGCTGTTGGCAATCAATGTTTTGTTTATTACAAATAAAAAACGTTAACTATATTATTAGTAGTAGTAGCCTGTATTATAATATAATAGATGTTGTATTATAATAATAGTACTCTACCATAGTCCGTAATTATAACAAGCGGCATCTCACATGACATAATCGGGACGGTCGAAGGTCTGTCACAATAACAAAAACACTGTGATTGGAAGGCTGTTTTATGAGAATTTCATGACACTAGTTCATTTTATGAAAACATTTTGAAACAGTGAAGTATATTCTTATAGTCTAACCGAACCTATATTTACCTCCTAACTTTAATCCTTCTTAACTGCTTCCTTACTTACTAGCAGCTACCAGTTTCCCACCAGTATCATTGGCTTCTACGGCTATGACGTCATGTTACGGTTAACTGTGGATACAGCCAACATTCTAAGTGTAAATGTGTACAAAAAAAGCCTAAATTCCCATCCCTAGTGTGTGTGTGTATGTGTGTGTGTGTTTCTGCTCACCCTGACAGCCCAGTGTGGCTCGCCAGAGGCAAAAGCTGTACTGCTTAGAGACGGACTGCTGGTGTCCTTCTAAAAACAAAAGAAACAAACGTGGCTGTCAGAGGATGTCTGCAGGATTGCTGTGACTTCCACTACATGTCAATCTCCAAAAATTGTTGTGACTATACCTTTTTTAGTTTATAAGGACAAATCATGTGGATTTGGGCTTTAAGGATTAACTGTACTTACAAACTTTGGGGGAGGGACTGTGAGGTTGAGACTGGATAGACTGACATCCTGTCCACTCTGAGCGCAAGCCACCAGCCGCAGAGCTACATAAAACCCCTGAAAGAGAAAACCAGGGTCCGTGTTACCCACAAAGCCTCTCTTATTGCCACCCACCGAGCTAACTAGCATGCATGTACCACACACACACACACACACACACACACACACACAGGAGTGGCTACATGTACATGCATGGAGTAACCCAGCTATTGGTCATATTTTGGTTATGGTCTTATTCAGGTTAAGCTGTTTCCATTAACCTTGATATCCTGTGTTTGGGTCTCCCTTTTGCAATGAATAAGCCAGTTAACAGAATAGTCCCCCTGCCTCTTTGAATGAGCTATAGTAGCTTCCTTCAAACACAGGGGAAACAAATTATGATCCTAATAGTACCGTATTTTCCGGACTATAAGGCGCACTTAAAAGCCTTTAATTTTCTCAAAAAACGACAGTGCGCCTCCGGAGCGCCTTATATATGGATTAATTCTGGTTGTGCTTACTGACCTCGAAGCGATTTTGTGTGGTACACGGCACTCGCGGCGCTCTGTCAAAATGTTTTAGTACGACTTTGGTAAACTACAAAGCCGCACCGCTTGCAGCATTACGGCTACCGTAGTCAGGAGCGTCGCGGAGTAGGGTTGCAAATTCTAGGGAATTTCCTTGATCGATAGTCGCCAAAGTTAATGAACGACTAATCGATCAATCGATAACGATACACCAAAAAATTGCTTATGAATATTGATTCGGAAAAAAAGAAGAAAATAATTATCGTTTTATTTTCTCAAACAAAGCTTTATTGAAACATTTGATAAATACACCTGTTTCATGGCATAACACAAACATAATAATAATAAAGATAAATAACGTTTTTGAAAACAAAGCTATAATAAATTCCCTCTTGAAATGAGAAAGCTGCAACAAACTACGACAGTTCAGGCCTCAGTTTCAAACTTAAACTACAGTACTTTCCGCACTATTGAGCGCACCTGAATAAAAGCCGCACCAACTAAATTTTTTCAAAAACACAACTTTGTACATAAATAGGCCGCACCTTCCTATAAGCCGCAATTTTCACGGA
>OMOT01079396.1:0-10614 GCA_900312575.1 Acanthochaenus luetkenii
ACTCCGAGGCTCTTGGCAGTCAGTGAGGGCAGCACTGTGGTGTTCTCTATGGTGATGGAGAAGTCTGCGTGAGGGCAGTTTTTCCCGGGGAGAAAGAGTAGCTCTGTCTTGTCCAGATTGAGCTTTAGGTGGTGCAGAGACATCCAGGCGCTGATGTCTGTAAGACATGCTGTGATGCGCCCCTCAATTTGCGTTTCTGTGGGAGGGAAGGAGAGGTAGAGCTGAGTGTCATCGGCGTAGCAGTGATATGAGAAGCCATGGGAGGCAATCACATGGCCAAGGGATCTGGTGTAGAGGGAGAACAGTAGGGGTCCCAGGACCGAGCCCTGGGGGACACCCGTGTTGAGAGCGCATGGTCTGGACAGGGATCCTCTCCATGCAACCTGGTAAGAGCGGTCAGATTATCTTCTTTGTCTCACCGGTTCTCCCAAGGGGTGTGTCCTCTCACCATTCTTAATTGTTTTGTACAATAATGAGTGTCATTAGGGCTGCTCGATATGTCAATATATATCGTGGGATGATAGAAAAATGTATATATATCGCTATTGTTGCAAAAAAAAGCAGCAGACCTGCTTTACGTCAGTATTTTACATCATTCCCGACCCCGCTTTAAGTTCTCTACACGTGGACTGGAAAAACATACAAACACGGAGCGTGACACGGAAAGAAACTCCAAAACTCTGACTCAGAACAGACCTCAGTCCAACCAAGACAACGGCTACAGTGTTTTGGCCACCGTCTTCAACTAGCCATTGGTGAGTGTCTATCACAATATACAACAATTTCAATGTTAAATATAATAATGATAATAGAAACGTTAATAATTTATATAAATAAATAATACATGTACAGAAAACTTACTATATCGTGATATATATTGTCATCGGGATATGAAATTACCCATATCGTGATAGAATATTGTGTCCATATCGCACAACCCAAAGTGTCAGTGTCATTACGAGGGCAGACATATCATCAAGTTCGCGGATGATTCCATGTCCCTGACTAACCATGGTACCAGTGTTTTAAATAACACTATGTAAATCCTATGTTGTTTTGTGAGGATTGGTGTGTGTTTGACTGTTGATTACTGCTGGCTGCATAACAAATTGCCCCTTGGGGATAATAAAGATTACCTTGACCTTGACATAATATCTCATATCTGAGCCTTGCATACCTTATTATCATACCATGTTGGCACTAATGCATGGCTCTGGGTTCCCAAAATCCCTTTCAATCAATGATTATATTTATCTATTGGTTCTACAGATTTTACATCTCAGCTTTTGGGAAACCGTGTGCCCCAAGTCAGTAACTTTCCAATCCTGGCTCAGTGTGAGGAATGCAGTGGTTGTTTTAACATTACAATGGCTTGGCAGGACTCTGCTGTGGTAGACCGCTCTGTCCTAGACCCCCTTAGACATGCCCTGCAGGGTGCCTCCAACAGCATGCCTCAGACTGCAGAGGCAATCCGAATAGTACAGTAAGATGTTCTGGAAAATGTCCCAAGAGCACGTTCAATTTTCAATAAATCACACACGGGCGTCCCAGAGCTTGCCTATTACAGAGAAACTGATGGCACAAATTCAATGTTTTCCTCGCAATCAGAAATGCACTGCATGACATTTGGGGAATACATTTTATTTGACATTATATTATTAAGTAGAAGCAGTTAGCAAACCTGAAGGGTTTCTATTTAGCAAGAAAAGATCGGAGAGGGAATACAAATTCTATTTTATATCACAAAATGAAAGCAATCAGAAACTGAAACCTATAGCACAACTGTTCCTGGATCAGATGATGATGACACACATTATTGTCCACATCACACTATTCAAATTATTGATAATAAACTGAGCTAACACAGCCATGACTGTCAGAACATGTTCATTAAAATAGAGTAAAATTAAAAAATTTAATAAAATAGGTGAAACTTTAATGATCCCTGTGAGGAAATTGTGTTGATAGAGCAAATTAATACATAAATAAATATATGTGTGTATGCTGCACTGAGCAGGACAAACTCACGTAAGGCTGCTGGCCCTGATGGCATTCCCAGATGTGTACTCAGCAATTGTGCTGAGCAGCTGAACGGGCTCCTGACTGACATTTTCAATCTGTCTCTGGCACAAGCAAAAGTCCCTACGTGCTTCAAATCCACCTCTATTGTGCCTGTTCTTGAACACGCCTCCCCAGCAAGCCTCAACGACTACCGACCGACCTGTGGCATTCACCTTCACCATCATGAAGTGCTTCGAGAGGCTCGTCCTGGCTCATCTTAATCTCAATCCTGCCTTCCATCCACACTTGACCCCTACCAGTTTGTCTACCGTCAGAACAGGAGTACGGATGATACCATCTCCGCAGCACTACACCCTGCCCTCTACCATCTGGACCAGAGCAACACCTACGTGAGACTCCTGTTCACTGACTTCAGCTCGGCATTCATATCATCATCCCCTCCAAACTGATCACCAAGCTCAATGACCTTTGCATCGACCCCTCCCTCTATAATTGGATCATGGACTTTCTGACCAACTGACCCCAGCACGTCTGACTGGACAAGCACAAATAATCTACCCTCATCCTGAACACTGGTCTTTGAGTCCCCTTCTCTACTCCCTCTTCACTCACGACTGCAATCCCGTCCATGGCTGAAACACCATTGTGAAGTTTGCAGACGACACCAAAGTGGTTGGGCTCGTCAGCAACAACGAGGAGACGGCATACAGGGAAGAGCACCAGCACCTAGCAGAGTACACCACGTCCATATCAAACAAACAAGCACTCAAAACCTTAGACAAGAAGCCATTCAGTTTTCATCATTGCCATATCTTAGAAAAGTATAATCTGCTCAGCTGGGAAAACCTCATCAAATACAAAAATGTCTGCCTAGTCTACAAGATTATCCATGGTTTAGCTCCTCCTCCACTGTCTAGATTCATCAACGTCAAATCCACCGCTAACAGAACCAGCAGAGGTGCAGCTAGTGGGGACTGCACAATCCCATTCAGAAAAACTGCATTTAGCCAGGCCATCTTCTCCTTCAACGCATCACATCAATGGAATTCAGTACCACAATCAGTTAGTCACCACCCTTTTACTCATTCAAATACAACCAACAATGTCAACACTGATAGAGCTTTACTCACCTTGTCACTCTCATCTATTTGTTCATTCCTCATCTGCCATCAGTCTTGTCTGATTGTGTTGTTTGTTGTTTAATTTTATGCTTTTTATCACAATGATGTTTTTATTATTGCATGTTTTATTATTCCTGGATGCCCTACAACATCAGGCAAAGGGACTCCCAATGAAAACTAGCCTTTTGGCTATCTTGGTTACATTTTCATTTTTAAATTTGATTATTGTACATTGTCCCTTTACAAATAAAATGGAATTGAATTGAACCTCAACCCTGGTCAAGAAGGTCCTACAAGTGCCTCTTCTTCCTGAGGAAGCTGGATAAACTCTGGAAACCATTGCAGAAGGTGGTGAAAATCGCCCAACGCATCACAAAGACCTCACTCTCATCCATCACTTCAGTAAATGAGAGGCGGTGCTCTCACCCCAACCATGGACTGTTGATCACCCAACGTGGCACTCGCTCTGGGGCACGCCACCGCAGCCTCCCGGGCAGAACCAACAGGACTACTAACAGCTTGTTCCCCTCAGCTGTCAGTCTGTTGACAAAGCACTCCACCCCGTCTCATACTGCCGAGCCCATGAAGATTACGTTCTTAAATTGGTTGTACATATGCCTATAGTGTATATACCTCTTATATAGTGTATTTTTTATAAAATTTTATATGCATATAATTGCTGTTTTGCACTCTGGTTTGACACACCTAATTTCTTTGCATTGTGCTTGTACTGTGTAATGCCAATAAAGTGAATCTAATATAATAGATACAGCAACTTGAGTGACAGATTTACAGGTTGAAAGTGTGCATCACTACCTATTCACATGGCCTGTGTATTGATCGGAACGAATACACAAAATGTGACCTGATGTGCAAATACATATTGCAAATGTTTGGGGGAAGTGCTGTTCAGGATAATGTAAACCAACACTGTTGAGTGTACTCTTATATCCAAATTTGGGGCAATCAGATATCTACAGCCAGAAAGATGATGACTGTCCACAAGGTACAGTATAGGCAGAAAGCTAGTGTGTACAGTAATTAT
Source organism: Acanthochaenus luetkenii (assembly GCA_900312575.1). Taxonomy (NCBI): domain Eukaryota; kingdom Metazoa; phylum Chordata; class Actinopteri; order Beryciformes; family Stephanoberycidae; genus Acanthochaenus; species Acanthochaenus luetkenii. The sequence goes on from OMOT01079396.1 coordinate 4,189, forward strand.
CGGAGGACCGCTTTAGAATACATGTCCTGTTTTTCATTTGAGCCTTCTTTCATTCCTGTTATTCTCTGGGATATGTATTGACCTCCCTTTGTCCTAAGCTAGATGGGATTCCTGAAACCCGCTGCCTGCAAGACATTCTGCAGATGCCATCACTGGAAACAAAAGTAGGATGAGAGAGAGAGAGACTGCAAGAGAGGAAGAGTGTAGAAGAACGGTAGCCAGTCTTTTGAAAGAGCTCTTCTTTATGGCCATTCACTCTGAGGATTCTTTTTTTATCTTCTCTTTCTTTCATTTCTTTAGCCTCCCTCAAACTTCCTCCCTCCCTCCGTTCCTCCCCGGCCACAATATGAGTCTGTTTACTCTCTGGAGGAGTCGAAGTTGTTCAGAAGACAGCAAATTATATGGTGCCTGTGAGAGAAAAAATTAAAGTCCTTTAAAACGTACTATGTTTGTTGTTACCACACAATAATCAGTCAGTTGAGCTGTCTCTCTCTCCCCCCTCTGTTATTTCCCTCTGTCGCTGATGTTGCCTTTATGGTATCTGTTACAAAATACAGAGCTGATGAATGATTGATGAAACCTTGACTAGTGAAACACCAAATCTATTCTTGCGGGGACAGCATGAACAAACAAAGACAAACCAAAAGGACATAGGTAATGGACTGCAATTAAAAAGTTATATAAGCAATTAATACAAGATAATTATATTGCATGTAGACGTGGCATACTGGAGTTGTAACTATACAAACTATACAAACATTTCTCAGTGACAGAGCTTCTCTGGAGGCAGAAACTCTTTAGTTGAGTTTAACTTCAATGGGCAGAGCCAAATAACCACAGTTTTTAGGAGCGCAAGTTAGCTAACTGGCAGTCTGGTCAAAATATAAATACAAATATGAATGCAATGACTTGTTTTTATTAATTCATGACCATGTCATTCATGATTTTGAAAAATCAGCAGGCTAGCTCCCTGGCTTACCTAGATAGCGAAAACACTAGTAAGGCTAGTTTGATCTTGGAAGGTCAGCTAGGCTAACTAGCTAACCTAGATAACTTAGTATGGCTAGATTATATTTTTCAGTTAGTAGCAGAGCGCTATGCTTCATAATATTAGCTCTCTTACTTTTTCATTGTGCTTCAGGCTAGCGTTACTTTGCCAGAAAAACTGTGGTTATTTGGTTTCGCCCACTGAGATTTGACTCAACCAATGAGATTATTTCTGCCTCCAGTGCAGCTCTGCCACCAAGAAATATTTGCAAAACTAAAACTCCAATCTGCATAGTGGATATGCTATGTTTTATTTTCAGAGAAACCACTTGCCTCACTGAACCAAGGGTGTTTTATTTAAGTATTATAACCAGCTATCAATCCTGGTGTGATTAGCATGTTCGATATGGAGTAACCATCCATATCCTGTCATGTCGTGTTTAGTACTAAATACTTTTTTGAAGTGTATTTTATGGTTTTATGCTCACACACAATAATACAATACCTCGCCAACACAACAGCAGGGGCCTGTACCTCTGTACCTATTAACACTATCTGCTTCAGACTCCTGGTTTCAGCTCTGCAGTAAACCTGTGCATGTGTGGGTGTCCATGCATGCCTGCATGAATGTCTTTGTGTGTGTGTGTGTGTGTGTGTGTGTGTGTGTGTGTATGTGTGGTAAACATACCACACATCTGTTAAACTGTAACAGACATTAGTGACTTTTGAAATCAGCCAGACTCCCCACATAATCCACTGAGGCTTGCCAGGGGGGATCATCATTTGACCGTCATCCTCTTTCCCTCCTAAATTCAAAGTTTAGGGTAAAATGACCTTGCACAGGTATTTTTCTGGCCTCACGGCACAGTTATGTAAGATCTAAGATTAGCTGTCTTTCTTTCATTCTTGATGATCTTTTCTTCCTGTCTTACTTGCTTCCTTTCTCTCTGTGTATGTTTGTGTTTGTGCGTTTGAGTGTGTGTTTGTATGGCAAAAGCAGTGCGGCTTGGATCAGCAGACGGAGACAAAAAAGCTGGGAAATTGAATTTTAAAAAACTATATTTTGTGCTCTGCTGAAAGAAATAGCCACGGTTTTTCCTTGTCCCCTTTTCCTTGTCTGGATGCCAGCAGAGGATAGAGGCATTACAGTGTTGTCATTCTTCTTCTGGCCAGACACACACATGCACTAAGACACCCACACACACACTTGAACCTGCAGATTTGCCCAAACACACGCGACTACACATATGAACATACAAATGCACGCACCCACACTGCTGTGTAGGGGAATGAGCAGAAACCATAGAAATAAAGGAACATAAGAAAAAAGCTTGGCTGACAAAAACCACAATTATCTTCTCCACGCAACACAAGAAAACCAGATGCTGATTCTATACAGTGGAATAATGACAAGAAAAATGAAGAAAATGTGTGTTGCAGTTATGGCAGCCATTCAGAAATTCATTTGGCGTTGCTTTCTTTTTAATGACTGGAATAACTAGGCTTGTGTGCTGCTGCTGTTGAGCCCAGACCCCGCTGTTCTGAACCAGGAGGAGGCGATTACTTTAATCAATCCCAATCAACTCTTTGGTTTGACTTGGATCTGTATGTGTTCTTGCCAGGAAATGTATCTAACGATTCATATTTTGTGTTGTGGGGCAAATATTCTTCTTCTGCCTGGGATTCAAATAAGACTACTGCTTGTTTTACTACTTATCAGGTTGGTTACGCCCAATCGATAGCTTGAGAAACAAGGTTGTACATTATATGTACTGATGCATGTAAAAAATAAAGTGCTTTTGAGTTATTGGCGACAGTACACACACTTACTGTATACTTTGTTGATGTACATGGGAAACAATCTCCGCCTTCAGTCTTCCAAGTTTATTTCTACATGATACACATACTGCAATTGATATTACTGTACATCGCCCTTGAAGAAACATGCAGACAATACATAACAGGTACGGTTCATCTTGCACGTAGGTGACGATGCCACTCAAGTTACAGTCTACTTTGCTTTAGAGTTTGAAGGTGAATTAATCTCTGAAAGCAATAAGATGACATTTCTGATGTTGGCTGATCCAGATGATTATGTTACTGGTTAAAATTTTCAGTGGATGAAACAATGTAATGGAGGCAATCAGTAAACTGTAATGGATTGCACCCTCCCAACACTAATCTTTAAATCCTCCCAGTAACTGCCTTTCACCCTTCAGCCCATCGCGTGCTGAAGGAGCTGTTTCAACGAACGTTACATTCTGTCTCTTTAAAACGACCGTCTGCTGTAAATGCAAAAAGTCAACAATTAACCTGAAGAACAGAATAGAGTTCAAATGCTGTTTGGCAAGTTCTGGGTTACTGCAGGACATGGCATGGGTGGCACAGTGTGTGAGACACTGTGTCCATAATCCTCTGCACACAAAGGTTAAAGAGAGGGAGAATGCCACGAATCCACCCCGTGGTGGAAAGTACTAAAACGTGCCTTGCCACACACCATGGGCTTGTGTGTGGTAAGGGTGGGGGGCAGTAGCATATTGTTGGAGGTAATACATGAATGTTGCTGTGTGGGCGCACAGATGCAGCCAAATAACAAGCACACTACAGTTTGGTAGATCGTGGCGCGGATAAGTATACTGCCGAACCGGTTCGACTGTTTCTTGTGGCACGTTGAAGTGCAATGGTACCTTGAGCAATTCTGCAACTGTAGATCAAGACAATGCAAAAACCTCTACTGTATGTAACAATACATAGCATTGTTGTATCAAAGCAAAAATAGAAAACAGACAATTTACTTCTCTGATATATTGAGACTAAATACTTTTGGCAGCCCATCCCACACACTTGCCTGTATAATGCAGTAAATACACCCTTGGCAAAATAAAGACTTGACTCTAATGATAAATGAATGTACCTTTGAGTTTTACAGTAGCCCGAAGTAATACAATCGACAATAATTAACCCAAAACCAGAGAGCCTCCTCAGTGCCGCTGCCAGTTTACCGTCTCGTTCATCTTAGCCCAATACACAACACTCAGATGTTTAGTGCTCACAGGGGACTTTATGCTCAGGTACTCCTAAATTCTTTACATGCGCACAGCATCATTCTCAACACACACTTTTATGACGATTTTGTACTTTTGTACGCTACCTGGTGTCCGAGTGAAATAAGGCTATTCAAACTAGAGCTGTAAATACTGTGAGACTTATAGTTAGTCAGGCCATTATGTGAAGTTGGTACACAGTACATAAGGATAGAGTATGTAGCACTACATACACACATAAAGAATCACAACTACAATGATACTGCCATTTCTGAGAGGACTCTGGGCCAACAATAACAGCTAAATTACTTCTCAGGAAAACTATTTCCAGAGACCTGAGAACGGGAACTCTTTCCAGATACATTACTGTATGTGATACCCAGGGTGGCCTTTTGCCAGCAGAACTGTTTAATAGTAGTGTGTACAGCTATTGTCTTACCACATAGCAGCTTATTCATTACTTCTATCCAGACAGGTTTAGTTTTGGTTTCAATGGCATGACATAAATTCAGGGCCAATTTGACTAAATTATCTTAACATATTTATGTTTGGAGGTCAGTTTCCCTGTTCAACGTTATTTCTTTGTTTTCTTTGTATCTCTGTCATGACTGTTTTTCATTGCCCAACTACCTCCTATGCTACTGGTCTGCTGTGTTTTCTGCTGGATAAAGACAGCACGATAGAAACATAGTTTAAGACTAAACTGTTTAAAAACAAATAGTTATACAGTTGTATTTGGTGGAAAAGGCTCTGCTTTTGAAGATGCAGCATTCGAGACCCCCCAACAGCATAGTAGACATATAATTGAACAATATGAAAACCAAGTCACAATTCAGAGATAGCCTGCACACGTGTCCTGTGTACAGCAGGAGGTTGGGGTGGTGGAGAGAGTTTTTGCATCGACTTGGGTTAACAGCAGCAGTGGCATGAATGATCAGCGGTGTGAGTTGTCAGATTATAAAGACCGCCTCTTTCACTTGTTTGAATGCGATTGGTGATTGAGAGTCAGCTGATACTGATCAGTTGATGTGCTGTTTGGATGGGACAGCTGATAGCCGATCAGCTGATAGCATGCACAACCTCTGTGTTCTGCCTGAACCAATGTGATGCTCCATAAATGGATATACAGGCGTCCTGAGGCTCAGTGGCCTTGCAGACATTGTTTGGAGGCCCGGGGCTACGGACATTTTGGAGACCCCCAAACTTGGACTGGATAATTAACACAATGCCTGACAGATCTGATTTAAAAAAAAGAAGAAATAAATAAAATAACTCTATGAAACCACTAAAGAATGTTATTCCACTTATTAGAGAGAAATGCTAAATCTATAAACACATGATTCATTATTTTATAGGATTTCCTTGAAACATGGGGTGGCTCATCTTACCTACATTCTCAACTTACCCTGTTCTCCCTTAAATAACACTTCAACCATTCAGATTCAGCTTTTAAAACAGTATACACCTGATAAGGTCTGCCTTCATAATCTCCAAAGCATTATTTTGTTTGGCCCCCAAATTCTCCAGTTAGAAATCTGTTATGTAATATTTCTCTACCGGTTGTCAGCGCCACCCCTTCTCTTTCATCTTCCTCAGCACACAGTCCCCCGTCCTCCTCTACCTTCCTCAAGAACATACTGTGGAGGAGGATTGATTAGTTGTTGTAATGACATCGCTGAACGATAGAGGCCAGTAGTGGTTCCAGAAAATATGAACCCCACCATGATTTCCCATATTTTACTCTCATACCGCCGTATACTTCCAAAGTACTGAAAAAAAAGTTTTATACGGGGAAACTGTTGGCTTCCTTGGCGGAGGTCTGAGCGCATTTTCTAGTTTCATTGTCTGTTCAATTTAGCAACTCATTGCGCACTATGTGCGTGTGTGATTGACAGGCAGGTAGGGATCTCCTCCTTGCAGAGAGCTGTCCTGATTGGTTGTTAAGATTCAGGAGCCCTGAGATTTTGGATTGGCTGATTACAGGGTCTGGGTGTTACGTTAAAGGATAAGTTCGCTATGTTGGACCTTAGACCATATCTGTGAAAATGATCCGAAATTGGCAAAAAGTTTGAAAAGTCCGTACCAAATGATGTAGGTGTGAAAGCCACCTAAATGAAGTGAGAACAGATGAGATGAAACAAGATGAGATGTGATGAAACAAAATTGGATGCGATGAAGTGAGGTGAGATGTGGTCTGAAAAGAGACAAGAAAACAAGTACATTCACATGACATAATACCTCATATTTACTGTATCTTAGCATGATTATGTGTTCACTGTATGTATGTATGTATGTATGTATGTATTACTCAACCTTTTGCATGGAAAGCAGTTAATGAGTTTCCCTTGTTTCAGGAGTGTAGCCTGTACCTCTCCTGGCCTGGCTGAGTCCTTCC
>OMOT01079399.1:3717-17196 GCA_900312575.1 Acanthochaenus luetkenii
GTCGGCCCTTCCGGCCGCCGTGTGCCTGTCCCCTGTCGGTCTCGGTGGAGCCCGTGTTGTTCCTGTCCATGTTCTCTGTGGCCCTGCAGGCGCCGCTGGTCACGGAGTACCTGTGGGACCGGATCAGCGAGGACCTCGGCTTCAACGGCACCAAGGGTAGTGGGTGCGGGAATTCCTCCGTCCCCCCGGACCCCCTTCAGAAGGTAGGCCCGTTTGAACCGTGACGCTCCAGTACGCCCCGCTTCACATCCACACACAAACTGCCAGTCTATTACGGTTGGCCGCCGCTGGGGGTTGACTGCCTTGCTCAAGGGAACCTGGACAGTGGCTGTCAGCTGCTATTTATTCTCAGTTGCAACTGTGTACGTTAGTTATGTCGTAGCCTACTAGACTTAATGTGTGTTACAACCACTATCGCCACCTGTAGGGCATCTACAGTAGATTCTGGTCCTGGAGGTCTGGTGTCCTGCAGTTTTGGTTCAGGCCTGCTAGTTAATGAGCCACCCTGGTCTCAGGTAGACAGACCAGGTGTGGCGTGTCAGGCCTAGAACCTAGCTAGTGGTTAGAGAGACCAGTGGTTTTCCGTCCTGGCCCTCAGGACCCACAGCTCTACTGGTTTTACATCCCAGGTGTGTAACCAGTATTGAAAACCACTGAGATCGTAACAGGAAGGTCACCACCTTAATCCCTGCAACAGCCACGTGTCCTTCCACAGAGTCGTTGGGCAAGACACTGAACCCCATCCGGCTCACTTCGAGAGGGGGTCTGGTGGGCAGGTTACACATAATCCTTCATGCTTTCAGGAGGTGCAAACCTTGACGGCCCACTGGAACCTGTACATCAATCTGGGGGGCTTCGTTGTCGGACTGTTTGTGGTGACCCTTCTGGGTTCATGGAGCGACCTAGCAGGCCGTCGGTCAGTCCTCATCCTTCCCAGCCTGGGCCTCACCCTCCAGGCAGTGGTTTACCTACTGGTGATGTATCTGAAGCTGCCCGTGGCCTACTTCCTATTGGGCCGGCTGCTTAGCGGCCTTTCGGGAGACTTCAACACCATCATGGCAGGCTGCTTTGCATACGTGGCTGATATCAGCGACAGAAGGTCCCGCACCTTCAGAGTGGCGGTGCTGGAGGCGTGCCTGGGCCTGTCGGGCATGCTGGCTAGCATCATCGGAGGGCAGTGGCGGCAGGCGCAAGGGTATTAAATGGTTATTGTTCTGTAATTACAATACCTCTAGAAGTGTTATTCACATGCACAGACATCAATGTAGAATCATTATCTCACATACATCTTTATCGCTATTCATTGACAAGTTTACTCCTTTATTTAGGTACATCAACCCTTTCTGGCTGGTCCTGGCCACCAACCTGGCTGCGGCTCTGTACGCTTACCTTTTTGTCCCCGAGTCTGTCGTCACAGACCCCAGCGCCAAGCTCTTCACCACTCGCCACCACCGCGCCGTCTGGCGCCTCTACTCAAAAGGAGGCAATGTCAGTGAGGGCGATGGACAATTTCAGAGGCGCAAGCTGTGGCTTTACACGTTGAGCTTCTTTTTTCTGGTGACCATACACTCTGGCAGCCGGGACCTGTATGTGTTGTATGAGCTGAGCTCGCCGCTGTGCTGGGGGCCAGCCCTCATTGGCTATGGATCGGCAGCTCAGCACCTCGGCTACCTGAGCAGTCTGCTGGGGCTGAGGGCCATGCAGCGCTGCCTGGAGGACTCCTGGGTGGCCCTTGTGGGCCTGGCCTCCAACATAGCTGGGCTGGTGGTCATCTCTGTGGCCGACACCACCCAGCTCATGTTCACAGGTGAGATAGTTTCATACAGGTATCATTCATTCACATGAATAAAAACAGGATAATGCAAGTGAGATGACTCAAGTCTCTGATTACCTCCCTACATAGCATAGAAATCAATTTAGTTTTTTATTGAAGCGTGTTAGGGGATCATAAATCATGGTTACACCTACAACATTACCAGCAGCCTTGACCAGCTCTGCACGTGGACATTTAATCTTTCTTCCATTTACAGCACCCAAGGCAGGGCAAAGGTTGATAAATGTAGGAGGAAGATTTGTTAGGATTAATTTCTTCTTCTTTTTTAATACGGAAAGAGAATTGTTTTCATGATACAAGATTTGAAATTCAAGACCTGCTTAACTCTTGAAATTGTCCTTCCTGAGAACTTATTGACTATTGTCCAGGTTCCTGAGGTGTTTTCTATTGCTCACAGCCTCTGGCAATAATTAACATAACCACAAACATTTTACTCTGCAATGAATTAAAGTTCTCAGAGATTGTAAAATAGTTGCATATATTAATGTAGTGACCATTTGTTCTAATAGATTCAACACAAACACCCATTTCAAAATAGAGTTTGACATCCTAGTAATAGTTGCTATATTAATGTATATCCTATGTTGCACAATACAATTCTTCCAACTAGTTATTAATATAATTATTACAAGAGGCTATGAGGATAGAATGTAGTTTCATTCCAAAATTAGATATCCATCATGTGAGTACATGACATCTACTATTACAGAACGACTGAGAGCAAAACATTAAAACAAATTATACTTGTTAAAGGATATTTGGTAACTTGGTAGACAAAACACTTTTACAGTCTGGGTCCTGTATATTTTAGAGGTATTGAACAAAAATGAGATATACCGCATTTTGGAGAAGAACTCTTCAAATACTTGAAGTGGAGTCTAAGGGGGTTTTGCTCCTCTGAACTCCAGACATGTCCAAGTGAAAACAGTTTTGTCTCTCACCAGGCTACGGGGTGTGTTTCCTCTTCATGGCTGCAGCCCCCGTGCTCAGGTCCAAGCTGTCCAAGTTGGTGGACCCATCAGAGCAAGGTCAGTCACTGCTCAAATACAAACCGTATATACTAATACACAATACACTGTATGACCCCCTCAAAGTTCATATCACAAGTACATGGACCTGGATGAGTTTTACTCTGGCTGAATGAATAGGTGAATCAAAATTTAGGGTTAGTAGCTACAGTGGAGTTTAATTTCATGCACATTGTACCTTTGCCATGAAGGATAGCTAGTGTACTGCAGGTTATATACATACTTGCATCTGTGCTTTTGTCCCAGGTGCCCTGTTTGCCTCTGTCGCCTGTGTCCAGGACTTGTGTGGTCTGGTGGCTAGTGGCCTCTTCAACTCCCTCTACCCAGCCACCCTGTACTTTATGAAGGGCTTCCCCTTCCTTTTTGCTGCCATCCTCCTCTTCATCCCAGCTGGAATAATTGGGTGAGTCTGCCCTCGCCTCACCACCGCTCCACTGCTTATTCTTAAAGTTTAATGATCGCCTGTTATGTTGTTTTATGTAACAATGTGCTCCAGTTAGAAAAGCCACAAATGGTTTTATAGTTCTTGTAGTTCCCTTGAAGTCTACAATGACTAAGAAAAGAGATTGCTTACCATGAGACCTGTTCAGTCACACCTGAACGGCAAATAATACTGTACGTGTTTATTCCTCAATTCTTTGGCACTTCACTCAGCCACCTGTTTTAGCATCTTCTGCAGAATGCTTCTTTTCATAGTGCTGGGTTTAAAAAATAGATTTCCTGATTCAAATCGATCTTCATTTGAATGATCCGATATCGATTCATACAATTCTGATATTGATCTTTTGATATATACCTTTTCCCGTGGAATGCGTGAAGCTTCAACCCCATTAATCTCGCGTGGCCAGACTTTGGTTCTTTGCACAGCAAGGCCTAAGGCCATTTAACAGGTTCAAGTTCAAGTTCATTTATTTATATAGCCCTTTATCACAAGCATGTCTGTCTCAAAGGACTCAAATGAGCCAACTAGATCTACCTGAACATCAATCAGAGGAAATTACAGAATAGTAAAAGACAAACACAGAAACAGAATCAAGTACAAGACAAACTAAATAAATTAGGTTTATGCCATTTCCGCCACACGTGTCTCCGTTTGTTTACAGACGAGTATAAAGTCGCCAGAGCCACGGAAAATATAGACTGGGAATCTTGCCTAAATAAATATGGAGAAATCTTGGAGCGTTTCAAGTTTCAGTATTTGTCATATACGGTAAACATTTACCATGCAATGTTACTAAGAGAGTTACGGTAATACAGAGACACGTGTAGAGTAGACCGGGATACGGACTGAGAGAGTTAACGGGTTGTGCCAAGTTACTAAGTGTTTAGATCAGTGGCGATCGGTCATGATAAGCTATAAATGCGGCGCATGCCCAAGGCATTTGAAAATGATGAGAGAATTTACATATTAGAATTTCATTTAAATGTTTTACTATTTCAATTAGGGGTGTTAACGATTAGTCGTTAATCGATTAACTGCCGTTAATAATTTGATCGATGATCATTTCAAATGTAAATGATCAAATTGAACTATTTGCGGTCTCATCTTCATTGTGTCAACGGGAGCTGTTGGTGAAATGCAATCATTAAGTTAAACACAAGGGGCCGCGCGCACTGCAATTAGGAAACATGTTATTAACTTTACACAGAAGAAGACTTACTCAACGAAGTGAACCATGTGACCGACAACAGAGGGGAGGGGGGAGCTGATTGGCTCTTCCCTTGCCCGGTTAGCATGCCCAGCTCCAGAGGTCACCACTCGCCACTGGTTTAGATAAAAGCCATCGTTCTGATAAAAGCCTCCATCATCATTTTACAGTAACCATCTGCTGAGGGTGCGGCTAACATAGGAAAGGAATAGCCACTAGGGATGGGTGGGTCAAAACTGTGGTAATGATACTTCGATACTCACATTCAACTCAAGTATCAATTTCAAATATATTTTTTATCAAAAAGGTTGTTGCGTTTCTGCCAAAGAAAAGCAACAGGGGTGAGACGGGTGAAAACTAGGACACTGCCGGCTCACATGACATGATCAGAGAAATCCAGGTGAAGCAAGAATCGCACGCTTCCTCCTTCCTTCTATCAGTCATTGGGAGGAAGGCCGAGTCCGACCGGAAACGTGGTGTGGTGTGGTGCTACGTTTCAGCCTGATGCACTATCTGTGACAAGAAGGTTCCACACAGCAGCAACACTAGCAACTTGTTTAAACCACACATCCCGAAAGTTACATGGAAGTGGAGCGACAACAAGAAGATGCCCAGAAAACCAAGTCACCTGCACCACCCAGTCAGACCATATCCATCATATCCAGTAGACCCGTTATTGACTTTTTAGTCAAGTTCAATATTTTGCCATGTATCACTCATGAAACGTACAGCCCTCTGTTAATGCAGTAATAGACTACAGTGAAGCCTAAATACAAACAGTGATCATTATTTGGTCAACTTTAGTGGGTTTAATAGAATTTTAATAGCTAACCACCTCTATCCTATTAAAACATCATCATCATAATCTCATATTTTAAATTGTGTTAATGTAATAATCATCATCATAATAATAATTGAAAAAGTCATTATTATCATTTTTAAAAACAAAAGGAAACCGGTGGATTGCCTACTCCGAGTAGGGAATGAGTCCTTACCCCAAGTGAAGGAGTTCAAGTATGTCGGGGTCTTGTTCGCGAGTGAGGGGACAATGGAGCGTGAGATGGGCCGGAGAACCGGAGCAGTGGGAGCGGTATTGCGCTCTCTGTACCGCACCGGTGTGACGAAAAGAGAGCTGAGCCAGAAGGCAAAGCTCTCTTGCCTTCGTTGAATAATATGATTTTAATTTTGAAAGTGATTTATTAATATTTTGATTTCTTTACACATGCAGGGCGTTTGCACCTTCCCTTGATACATATTAAATAAAGATGCAGTTTCCATCAACAGTGCGTGTGCTACATTAATCTATTTACATTTTCTCCTCCCAGTATTGTGTGAAAATAGCATGTAAACGCCCCATCTTGCATACATTTTTACACACGCAAACCTTTAGTAGATCCCAATTAGTAGGCCCAATTGTCCTCTGTTCCTTGGGGTATGAGAAGAGGACGCACCACCAGAAGCATTATGCCATGGCTGCTAAAGTTACACTATGCACTTCCCCAAGTGGAGCTAATCCAGCTCCTCTAGAGAGGGTGTGTCTGGAGGGATTAACCCTGGTTTTGGTGGCAAGGTTGTATTTATCCCAGCTGGCCAGGACAAGTGAAGTGCATTATCAGTAATGTTTTTAAACAGCGAGCACTACACTGAAAAATGCCCTTGATGCCAGAAAACCAGTGTTCATAATACGTTTCTATGAACAATATAGTATTTGCCATTTTACATGTTTGTCTGTCTAGGATCCTGGAATGTCAAGACCAGAGGAGAGACAACAGAGATTCAGCATCCTGACCTAAAGCCAGGAAGAGAGCCATAGCATATCAGATGTTTCATCCTGCTGTCAGCCCACGAGGTTAGCACCTAGACATAGACATCTATTATGTCTATGTCTGTGATGCCAAACTTTTGAGTTAAACGCAGTGATGGGGCAACTGACTGTTGTTAGCTAGCACAGCCATGGGATTCTTCCACCAGCCACGCCAAAGGGATCAAGACCAGAATCAACCCCATGACTGACACTACTGAAAAGCCGCCTCCATCTCATAATGAGATAGAGGCTTTGTCAAACCATTTCTGCTATCTTCAAAATTAACTTAAGCCATAGTTATTTCATCATGACATTTCTACACAGCTGTAACTGATTTCGTGAAGGTACTGTGCATTGTGGAAAGCTCTATGTTATTAATTATTACCAATTTAATACTTAGGGGTATACAAACACTGCTCAAACATTGGACAGCTCAGTAAATTGAGTAGTGTGTTTGCGGGGGGGAAAGAAAACAAAATCTGAGCACCCTCATTTGAACCGTTGAAGTCCCAGTGCTACTGTTTCTTTGTTGAAGAGCAAGCAGAGAAATAAGCTCACTCAGCAAATATGAAAGTGAACACCAGAGAATCATGGTATCGCACTGTAAGCAGATAGATCAGCTTTTGCCAAACGTGTCCAGGCCCAAACATCAGTGATCCCCAGCAGAGTGAGAGGCAAGAATTTGAAACCGCAGATTTACACCTCTACCCCCCTCAGTAAAACAGATAGAGAAGTCCAAATTCCCTGAAGAGTCCCCTCCTCCACAAACAAACAACACTGGATAGCCCCAGAGCACAAGGCCAGTATACATGTAGGGGTCAGGTCACAGTCACACAGTAAAGGAACAAGAGCTGCCACGACGGCTTTAAAAGGCACAAAGGGAAGATCATAGGTTAAGTCGAGTATAAACTCAGCTACTGTGATTTGATCCGCGTGGAGGATATTTTTGACTGGCCGTTTGAGAGAGGAAGTCTAATGGGCTCCAGTTGGGTTGAATCAATCATGTGGTCAAACAAGCCGTTCTTCAGTGGTACTGTCTGATCATTTCTGTAATATTTAACAGAACTGGCTATTGTTTGTCATAATAAATGGTATAACAGTATTTGTACGTTTATAATAAGTACATTCCTAAGATGAAACATTTATTGGAAGAAAACTGCAGGGTCATTTTGTATGCTTCGTTATGGGAACTATAAAATTATGTCTTACTGACACAATACGCTTAATGCAGTGAAGTTCAAATGAAGGTCTTCACTTTCTAATTTTTTTATAACACATTTATTTATTTTTTAAATCAAGGGACCGAAATATGCATGTCCGACAGAAAATGTTTCACATAATGTTATGGTCACAAATGAAACAAAATACACATTTCTATAGTCCTTAACAAATGCTTTTCTAAGAGGTGAGCATTACAGACTGTATTAAGGCAATCAAATAAGCAGAACAGTAACAGAAGTACCAGCTGAGACTACATAATTGTCATTTTGAGCCAGTATGTGCCTTATAGATATAATGCTGCAGGACAAGCATGTCATTCAAGCTATATCATTTAATTGAACAATAAATATGACCCATACAATCCTGATGGCTTCCGTGGTCAATTTACACCACCTGACAAACGTCTGATCATCTCAACCACAAAGTCAGTTGTTTGTCTTGTTTTCTGTATTGAGTTATGGACCTGCACATTTTATGTACAAGTGTTTTCCTCTGTATTTTTACAAGCCTCAGTGTGGTAGCATTGCTGATATTCTTCTTCTTTTATTTTTTATTACCAAGCTACTCCTATCAAATACAATCAGGAGACAAGGAAAAGTTTTCTATTGTCAAGCAGCCAAGCAATAAATATATACTGTTGGGAAGAAAACCACAAGTCACCAGTGTTGAACCGTAGCTTACCTAAATTAATGTATGACAGCATGTTGTAACAGCACACTACAAGACATTCAGATGGAATCATTTTCAAGGAGCTAATAGTGTATATTTAAATGGATACTGTAAATTAAATAACATCTTTGAACATACAGTAATTCCTCTATCCACTTTCACATCAGCAAGAAACTTTTGATACTGCACAGGTATTTTTTTATCACCTGAAGCATAATGAGGTGCACTCTTTAAATCTCTGTGGTAACATTTGGGAGTATGGTTATGTTGAGCATAGCTCATAATGTCCTGTGCAATAGGTCATTCCTTGGCCTTGGATTAGGCCCACTGCTGTTGCACTCATCATGAACAAATGAGTGCATCCGCTGGGCATAATTCATTTTCTATCTCAATCTATTAGCAAATATTTACAAAAACATGCAGGATTCAATTGAAACATAAGAAACAAAGAGATTTGGTTAGTGTACAGTGCTTTGAACAGAAAAGTCACTAAAATCCAAGACCTATTTTGGCCCCACAAAATTATATGAGGCAAATAAAAATGATTACTCAGTAGATAACCAATGAAGACTGTAATGCAAATGGATGCTTCAAAGATTGCTATTGATCATTTTGCTGGGTGCCAATGATGGCTGATAAATCACAGTTATTTTCCTGAGAAAAAGATAGAAGGCATATACTGTATACCTGATAACATATACAGTACTATGAGGGTACTGCAATTCAAGATTTAGAGTGCATTATATACAATCTGGAATCCCATGGTATTATTTCAGCTACTGTAATTAGATGTATATTAATAATTAATTAATATTCTAACCATAACTTGTCAAAAAGTCTTTACGTGCATTGGGGCAAAGTAAGGAAAGCCACTGGCCAGTTGAGTGTAGGCCACTGGTAGTTATTGAATAGCTGAGGTCAAACTTAGTTCATTTCTGTTTATTTCTTTTGCCCTTTGGAGCCCGCTGAGGAGTCTGGTTGGTCTTGGTTTCCTTTCAGAAAGCGTAGGATCTTCTCAATCGTGGCCTCCTGATACTCATGGGACCATCTATGTTAAGAGAAGGCGACAGGCATTTGAAGATGTAAACACGTGTCACAAACAGTAAAAATGTAACACTTTGTATGTATTCATTATTCATGAACCATACATGAAATATTAACAATGCTGGTATTAAAAGGAACTGAGTAGTCTGACATATTCTGGTAAATCTGTTTCTTGGAAGTATCATAATGCACTAATTGTAATAATTGTGTATGTTTATTGTGAGCCAATCAGATCATTAGAAGCATGTATTGTACAAAACACTGATGATGAGTTGGGCTGTCCCAATTAGATAGGGATGTGTTGACAAATGACAACATGTGGCTTTTAACACATTAGAGAATTATCAGTAACTCACTTGATGCCATTGAAGTTGAGTATAGACCTCATGTCCTCTGGCAGAGACATGGGGTCCGGCCACACAAAATTATCTGTGACAGGAACTATGTTCTTCTTACCACCCAAGGCTGTGACTATCTCCTGCAAGATGAAGGATAATTCCTTTCAGTCACTGAAATACTGAAATGGAACATCTAGACGTGTAAGAGCACAGGAAACTGGATCATACCAGAATCAGCAGCAGCTGGAAAATGTTTTTTTCCAATGGAGACTTTCTATCCATGAGAACAGAACTTATCTATTTACTAGTCTGCCAACTTTCAACTAACCAAATCCAATATGAATATTTTACAATAACGACTGACATGTGATCAAATACCTTGCTGGGAACCATAACAAGGTTAACTTTAATGTAATTGCTGTTTGTGAGACTATTTCACCAAACACAAATCAATCAATCAAGTACATATATAAAGGATGTATGGAAACTCCAAGAATATGACCTGATCTTTTTAACTACGGTAATACATCTGTTGTACTGTGTACCTCATTTATTCCTGTTATCAACATGAATTTGGACACTCTTGGAAAATAGATTTTAATCTCAATGAGTTTTTTACCTGGTTAAATAAAGGAAATTGAATTGATCTTGATGAGGGGATGTGGTGAGGTGGGGATGGGGGTGAAAGGTTAAAGAGGAAATGATATGAGATACTCAGACTTGCAATTTCAACATGGAATCCCTCAAATATCTCTATATTTATTATATTATATAATGGAAGAAGTCTGACCTTGTGCACCCAGTCTTTCATGGCAGTGTCACCCATGCACTTGTCGAGCGCGTTGGCGGACAGGACCAGGATGAAGTTACGTGCCCGTTGTACACTTTGAATCAGCTTGTCCTCAAATTTGCCAGCCTCCAGCTTCTCCACATCTATGAAGACACTGAACCCTCGAACCTGAAGGTGAACCTTAAGAAGACTTGGGGAGGGGAGAGAGTGAGAAAGAGAAAATCAGTTACAAATGCCGAGCTTGGAATTATTCTGCTCTATCTGACTATCTAATTGAGTTATCCACTTTGAAAGTACATCTTACACAGTACAGCTTGTATGTCAAATCTTTGATGCTCAATATCTCTGAACCGCACTCCACCCAGTTAGAACCGTATTATTCCAAGATCCCGAAATGAAGCCTTAGTACAGATAAGGACACATGACGAAACAATGATATAATCAATTTCATGAAATATGCATGTATGTGTGTAGGTGTTGATGCTTTCATTCAAAGCAGCGCCTTACAGTGCCATGACCTCATACTTTATATGCCCTGTGCTCTCGCCCTGGCCATAGTTTCACCCTTCTTCTCTCCCGTACCCTGCCTCAGTTCTGACCTGGCCAGCTGGGAGCCAGTAGTCCTGCGGTAGCTGATGAACACGTCGGGTCCTGGAGGCTGGGCGTCCGTGAGGCAGGTCTTGATGGGCCTGCGGTTGGCAGCCAGGATCTTGGCCCGGTGGACACCATTCTCTATGCGGCAGTCATACTGGAGCTGCTGGTCAGTCAGGCACTGGACGTTATTGCGATCCACTCCTGACTGGACCAAGCCATAGGTATATTGGCGGAAACGAGGGTCGGCCTCGGCTAACCAGTCAGCCATATTGTTTGGGTCACATGTGGAGTAGTTGGCGTAGGTCTTCAACACACGCAAGTCTCTTAGGAACCTGGAGGACCGGACAAAATGGAGGCAGTGTTTCACAATGAATGAATTGGGTTTGACATTTACTCCGATTCTTGCCTTGAAAGATTTGTATCACTTACCTCTTGCGGGTGAGGCCTGCAGTCATGCCCAGGTCAGTGCTCAGATCCTGGTCTGTGATGTTCAGCAGGAGGTCTCCATCCACCTGTAGCTCCTGTATTATAAGACGGTTAAAAGATATGTGGTATATATGACAGACTAGAGGGCTACTACAAGGCCCGAGCCCGACAACGACAAAGTTAACTATACCAAATGTTTTATAATACAGCCTGTAAATCTCGCACTAGTCACACAGATATAATTTCAGCTCATCGGGGAGAACGACTGAAGAGAGGAGGACTGCGCTGAAACCTTCGTCAGTGGATGCTAATACTTTTTCGCCATAATGGACAATTAAGGATAGACTGTTCTTGCGATGAGAAGACAGACAGAGACAGATAGATAGATAGTAGATAGATAGATAGATAGATAGATAGATAGATAGATAGATAGATAGATAGATAGATAGATAGATAGATAGATAGATAGATAGATAGATAGATAGATAGAGAACCGTATGCCCTCATTCATTTCTGTGTAAGCTCTTTGATGTTACACACCTGGAAACAGTCACAATAGGCACTAAAGCCAATCTGCTGGAGCCAAGTCTGCACCTCACAGTTTTTCCAGTTGGGCACAGACGACAGGATACGTTTTGGCACTTCCTCACCCATCATACCCAGTGCCCGCTTGGCAAGGGCAGTGGCTGTACCATTAGTGGAGTACATGACAATTCTTTTTAGGCTCTGCACTGCTCCAATCTCTTGAAATATCTTGGAAGGAGGACAAATGACAATTCGTTATATTACCTGAAAATGTGAGCGATATGGAAAGTGGACAATGTCACTACCTTGGTGTTGCGTTGGCGGGATTTGATGCTGGTCTCAACACAAAGGTAGAAGGCAGCAATGCACTTCCCCTCCAGTCTTGTTCCATCCAGCAGTGGCAAGAGGTGCTGAAGATCAGCTGCTGTCCTCCCCTGCATGCAATCCGCTCTGTCCAATAAGCTCCGGGCGAAGTCATCCGGGTCCAAAGATGCAATGAATGGCTCGACCAACTCCAAGGTCCCAGATTTCACCACCTCTTTCTCGATTTCTCGGTTGGCAGCTAGGACGGCTACGGCCAGGCACGCGTGGAAGCGGATGAGTTCGTCCTCTTTGGAAAAAGCCAGCGGGAAGAGCCATTCGGGTGCCTGTTTCACTATCATCAATCGCTGGCAGCGGTGGCCTCCGTACATGGCACAGTTGGCTAGGGCCACGGCGCAGTGGCGCAGCACAGTGGGATCCGTCCCTCGGCACCAGAAGAGGAGGGCGTCCAGGGCACCGTCGGAGATGAGCCGGACCGACGTCTCCTCCGTGTGTTTGAACATGTGTTCCAGGATCCCCGAGACGCTGCGTGCCAGCTGGGCATCGTCCTGTTCCCGGGTTAGGTTGAGGATGACCCCCAGCCCCATGCGCGCCACATAATCTCTGTCAACAGAGGTGGGTAGAAAAAAAATGGTAAGAAAACTCAACTCATATGGACCTAGTGGCTATTATTCAGAGATTAGTGCCAAGAAATGAGGCATAAATCAACACAGGCCTACATACCTGTTCTCGGACACCAGTATCTGCTCCAGTAGCTTTGCAGACTCGTAGGTGATCTCCACAGCGGGGGTCTGCAGCAGCAGTAGCAGCAGCTCCAGGCCTCCATCCAGACGGATCCTGTTGCAGATCTCTTCGGCCACCTGACGGCCGACGGTGGGCAGAACCCAGGCCTCCTCCACCAGCTGGAAGGTCTCCGCAATGGCCCTGCGGGTCTCTTCTAGGTCGGAAGTGTCTTTGGCCGACTTCAGTGTCTTGATGGCGGAGCGCAGGGCGGGGAGTGAGTTCTCCAAAACGGCCTGCACGTCGGCACTGATACCCGGAGAGACCGCCTTGGGGTCCGCGGGGCCGCTCCTCCGGCTCTGCAGTCGGCTGACGTACTCCGGGACCGTGAGCCTGTCCGAGCTGAACATGACGGAGAAACGTCGATGGAGCCTCCACAGTAGGAGCGTCAGAGAGAAGAGCATCCGGCCAGCTCTGACCGGGGCGGGAGAGCTGGACGCAGATCTGGATCAATGC
>OMOT01079401.1:0-12145 GCA_900312575.1 Acanthochaenus luetkenii
GTGAGTGAGTGAGTGAGATAGAGAGAGAGATAGAGATAGAGATAGAGATAGAGATAGATAGAGAGAGAGAGAGAGAGAGAGAGAGAGAGAGAGACGGGTGGAGCAACAAAAGCATGAAAAACAACTATGACGTTGATAATTGGAAAAGGCTTCGACTTTAACTGAAATATCAGCCCAAGGCGCACTATATTTTCATAGGGCCTCATCTCCATATGAACAATCATTTCTTCTGTTATATTGAAGTAACTCTAGGATTGAGAAGAGACACCTGTCATAGTGAGGTGAGAAACTAACAGCCATTTTATGCTTATTTAAGCACATACGAGTGAGGATCTGATCAGTAACACAAAAATAAAGAACAAAAGAACAGCAATCGGTTTATAAATGAATGGGAGCATTGTGTAAGAGAGGCTGAAATGGTGAAGATCCCCATATGTGTCCCTCTCAGCTGCTCTTCTCCGTTATTCGCCTTTATACAATTGAAATACATTACAATTCAGAGAGGCTTTGGGGAAAATAAACTTCTATCTCTCTCTTTAGCTGTCATCTTATTAATTTCTGAGCACTTCACTCTTACATGATTGGTCTATGGTCACAAGGACACTGAATATTGTAAGAGCACCAAGAACCTGGGGCGGTAGTAGCTCAGGAGGTAGTCCAGCTCCTCCCGGGAAAAAAATGAAAATCTGTCGTAGTGTCCTTGAGCAAGACACCTAACCCCAAATTGATCCCGTTGAGCAGGCAGGTGCCTTGCATGTCTTCCTCCGCCAACAGTATGATGATATGTAAGTCGCTTTGGATAAAAGCGTCTGCTAAATGCCGTAATGTAAGAACCTGACCATTGCACTCTTGGTTTTTGGTTACATGTGACAGGAATTGAAGCTTAATCTAGTGTTGCACTCATTGTAAGACTCTCTGGATAACAGTGTTAGCTAAAAGGTAAATAATGACAATGTAAGGAGTGTTTTGGACCAATCGCCACCAGTAGACAAAAGCATTGCCGCCAGGTAGGCAGACCAGGCCCTGCCCAGGCCAATGTTTGGAAACGGAAAAGATTGATGATGCTGGGTTTGATTGAAATGTCTGCCTCAGGGTTGGGGCCTGTGTCTGGATGAAATGCTGTAGCAAGTGATTGATTGGCCACTGGACCAGTTTGGCTCCGCGGGGAGCAAGGTCTTTGAAAAGCAAACGAAGGGATGGCAGGAGTGTATGATTTCATTAAAACAGATGCGCTGACGGACGGACGTAGGTTGTGAATGAGAGTTATATGACAAGACTTGTTAATGCCATATGCCAGTAAGCTCTCTCAATATAAAATACAATAAAAAGATAATATTTGTATGGACTTCATTTGTACACTGATCTGTGCTGGTTTGCCTCAAGCTTTTATCCTCTAAAAGGAATAAAATTCCTAATTGATGCTGTTGGGTAATTAAGCGCTAATTGACCTGCTATCTAATTAAGGATTTATTTGTGTGTAATGAGTCAATTAAGTAAGTCCTGGATGAGGCCGCCTTGACCACAACAAGTCATCAGAGCTCTTCTGTTCAATTAGACTAGATCTAGAAAGTACTCACAATGACTGGATGATGGGAAGATACAGTCTTATTATTAGGTTGCCCAGCATGCTGAAGACAAGACAACAGACAATTGGGCCTGAAATTCATTGCATCTTGACGGCGTGACTTTGACCCTAGGTTACTTGTAACACTGGTGATCCAGGAATTTATGCTTTTTCTACTGTTGCACTGCTCTGGATAGTGTCAGGTAAATGGCTAAAATCTCAAATGAAAAATGTAACTACAGTGAACCGCTTGTGTACACCTGAGTTCCCCCTTTCCGTTACTGCAGTTCCCCCTGAGTGGCAGGACATGTGTGAGCACTGACACAGAACACGTTCCCCTCAGACAACAGAACCCCAGGAACTCAACAATAATGACAACAACAATACACACTCCTGCCTGTGCTCCTGTGAAGTTTCAATTACTGGTAGACTAGCTGGCTAGCTACCTACCACCAGTCAACCTGTCAGGGAAAGGAGTGACTGGTAGTGGATAGGCCTGAGGGAGAAGCGCTCACACCAGGGAGGTGTGAGGGAGAAAGAGAATATCTGGGACCCCGGCTACACTTGACACTTCTGTGACCTTTACCAAATCATACTGGATACATTAAATGGCAGGTAGAAACACACATTTTGGTTTTAACATGTTTACAGCTCACAGCTCAGTTTAGAGGTTGGCAGGCTCACACTGTGATCATAATTCTACGCTCTAGACACTACTATGTTCATACAGATGAATGAAGAGATAGGGAGTACAAGTGATATGGACGTAGATTTAAATATCCACAAGAGATACATAATGCCTGGGAGGGATTCAGTGACTTGCTTAAGCTTGCCGACACGAGACTTGAACTCAAATCATCCGGTTGAAGGACAGTCTCTCTAACTGCTAGGTCACACAGAAAAAGGTTTGTATTAGTAGTAGTCATATTTTTATTACTAGATGCAAGTGCTCAACATTGTGGTGTCATACTATCAGTCCCGATCAAAAAAACCTTATTGAAGTGTCATGTATAACCAGGGTCTTTTACTAGTGTAGGGACAGACAGAAAGGTTCAGGCCCTTCCAAACATGATACCTAACTATAGATATAAGTAACAAAGAAATGCACTGAACAGAAAACCTATAGCCCCTGCTATGCTGGCTCATGTGCCACTTACTGAACACAAACGCATACAATTCTCATCCTCAATAACATATCTGCCACAACACTAAAAAGAACCTTTAGAGAAATTACAGCCATAAATGCGTGTGACCCCTCGTCTCGGGGCAATTCTCCCGGATGGGTGTCGTGTAATTGGTGCGGCTAAGGCTGCAGTGGCTATTGCCATTATAGGTGAGCGTGGGGAGGCATTAGCGCAGCATCTCTCCCATTGTGTGCGATGTACAGGAGGGGATGTATGGGGTCCTGCCCACCGTGACCTGCATCTTGATGAGGGGGGCAAATCAATATTGCACTGGATAAAGAACACAACTAGTGCTGCCACAAACATTTCTGTGGTAGCGATGGACATGGAGAGCAAGGTTGTGGTCAATTCATCCATCCATTGTCTATACCCGCTTACTCCTATTCAGGGGAACGGGGGGCTGGAGCCTATCCCAGCATGAATTGGGCGGAAGGCAGGGAAACACCCTGGACAATATCGCCAGTCCATCACAGGGATAACACATAGACAGACAAACACAGTCACGCTGTGGTCAATTCATGTTCAATTCAAACAAAAGAAAAGAAAAGTAAAACAAAATTGTCAATACAAACAGGGCCAACATTCTCACGAATTACTGTACTTTCTCTGCTTTCTCTTTCACTCTTACAAGGGGAAACCCAATTGTTTTAAGAATTCCTATATATTACTCCTATGTTCCAGGACAGTCTAATCCATATTTGTTAACATGAGCAACTATCTTCAAAGGACAGAGACCAGAGAACTAAGAGGACTCAAACTTGAGACGTTATCGGGTTTCAAGTCTGGAGCTACTCTATAGAGAATGAATTGGTAAATATGACTGGGACAGGGTTCTTACACTCATTTGGACATAAAATTCAAGGACTCACGTGACTTGACCTGTTTTGGGGACACTGGTCTAAATTAGACATCATAGAGGCCTCATTTTTTACTCATGATCTTGTCAAGGCAAGAAATACTTCATTTCAAAACTCCTGCTATATCAATGCAAATATCCATCATAGGGTTTTTCTCAGGATGGGAAATGTTGATCGAAGCATATTGATGACTTTGGCATTATCTAGAGGCAAGGTTATATTACGATTATGATATGACAGCCCTACTAAAGAATACATCTCATATGGTGTAGAAACTCAAATGTTCTGTAAGACAATATTAGTGTCCTAGACTATGTTGCACATGGAGATTACACATCTCTGGACTATACCATGGGACTCAACTATCCCACACAGGACTCAATTTAGTGATACAGTTGAACATTTGTATAATGCTTTATTTATAAGTGCCCACTATTGTTATTGTGATCTGCTATTACCTGTGTCTTTTATTTCTTTTCCCATTGCCTTTCCCATTCTGGCATTGTGTTGCCAATTGCTGCTGTAAAACCTGAATTTCCCCTAGGGGATCAATAAAGTGCATCTAATCTAATCTAATCTAGTCATTGTCTACAGAGCAGCTCAAATGTATACCTGATCACAAGAGAGTTTTTCATGTTCACAAGTTTAAGAATCTCTTTTCAAGAGAGACCTGGCCAAGACAGCTGCATAAACATTAACAAAAATAAGATTTTAGGACTCCTAGATTAAATGACTGGATATTTTATGTAGTATGCCAACTATAGAAAATACCTTTAAAATACAAAAACAAAAACATACTCCATACTCCGGTTAAGCCCAAGTGTAAGAGGCCATTGAACCAGACTGGCTGAAACAGGATAACCATCAAGGGGTTTCCCAAATGGCATCTCAGAGTTATTAATGGCTTCAGAAATAGGGTGCAGTCTGACAATTTGGTTTTACAAATGTGCATATTGGGTCTAATCCAGCAGGCTGAATAGTGAATAAAAGCAAGAAGAAAGTCAGAACACAAAGAAGTCCATTTCATCTAATTTGCTGATCCATGGATCAAGGACATATATATGATAATACACGAGGTGTTAACAAGTCCAGGGCTCACTAGAACAAAGGACCAGACAAATCACCTCTCAAAGCTCCATCAGACACTAGATTGTGTGCTTAGTACAACAAAGCACAACCTCTCCCCAGAGTTCATTCTCCAACTACTTATCGACTTATACCCAGCAATCCAAACCTATTTCACCTTCCAATTCCTGATGCTTATGTACTATACAACAATGTAAATGTAATTTGTTGTGTAACCCATGCCCGGGTGATATGTGCTCGATGAGAGGGGTAGTTAAAAAGCGATCACTCATGTGCAAATAAGCCCCCCCTCAAATAAAAGAATTACTGCTAAGTGTATGTCTACATATTAGTCTCACACATAGTCTCACACTAAGACGTAGAAAGAAAGACCAAAGGAACATACAGTCACAGAGAAAGATACAAAACAGGCAGGCAGGCACACACAGAAAAGTATAAAACATTTTTCGGCGGAGGAACTGTCTCAGCCACTACAGGTAGAGTACTGCAATCTGTGAGTTTGGCAAACACAGAGAGAAATGACAATGGGTGGGGGAAGTCTTGGGCAAGAGGCTCTCTTTTCTAAAGTCAATTTCCAGTTGAAAAAAACAGCGTCTGTATGACAGTGTCTGACAGACTTGACAATTACACGAGTACTGCGAATAGCGCTGCGCCTCCACTGATAACCCGCCGGATTCTAATAAAACTTCAGCACTCCAGACATCCATTTTAAAGCAGTAACCCTCTGAAAATGATTATTTTGCTGCAGTCTGTGTGCTTTGAAAGAAGTAGAGAGAGACTAAAGAGGGAGAAGAGAAACTGGATTGATACAGAAAATGTACACTGAGTTACTGTTACAGACAGAGTGAAACAGAAGACTGTATAGCAAAATATGTGTGTGTGTGTGTATTTAATGAATGCATAGCCACTGTAGTGCTTGCTATCGGTAGTTTCAAAGGCTGCTAATGGCCCTAGGTTAGCCTTGGGGTTACAAGCATGAGCTCCATGGCATATTAGGAGGGAAAAGTGATCTAAAGTACTCAGCCTTGAGTTAGTAGGAACATGCGTGCAAAGACATGCTCGTGCACACCAAACACACACAGAGACATAGGGTCTAGGCTATGATTCAGTAAAAACCAAGGCAGGTGTTACACTCCTGTCCTTCCCCCTCTCCTCACCTCATTCTCCTCTCCCTGCCTCCCTCCCTCTCAAAAGCAACAGAAATGTAATTACAGAAAACACAGGGCTGAAACGTCTTTCTTAACAGATGCTGAAGGAAAAAACACATCACGTCATGCGACTCCCTCCCTCTCCCGTCTTTTTCCCCCCCTTTTGATTTGATCGCAGTTCCAAATGAGGGATCCCGGATACACATGTCCTGCGGCGTGAAATCACGTCAACCCTACCCCCTTTCTCTCTCTCTCTCTCAACGAAATGATTCATTTTTCTATTACAGTTCTATTACGATGAGCGTGTGAAATGAGCTATATAATCAATAGCATAGGTTTGTAAACAGCAGCCGCACTCCAGGGAAAACGTGTTTTCTTTTTGAAAACATTATGCTGCTTGTGTGTGCGTGGTGAGGAAGGCTCGTCTGACAATATTTACAAGGGCAATTTACAGGAAATGAAGTCACAGGCTGCTCAAAATGAAGGTAGCTTTCCGTGATGGAGCAGGATGAACGGGCAGAGATATGGAAGATGACACAAAAATCGAACAACAGGATGTGGACACTGCAAAAATGCGTTTACTTACAGTATATGTTTCACAACTAACAGAAATTGTCCTCCAAGTTTGTAGCTTGTAGCGATAGCCACAATCTAGAAATAATGTTGAAAATAATTGGTTACATTTACTGTACGTGCGTGTGTGTGTGTGTGTGTGTGTGTGTGTGTGTGTGTGTTTAATAGCCCAGAGCCCCCTGGGCTCCTATGTTCACCTTGATGTGTTGTTGTCGTGGTGACGGCTCATTCCAGAGGTCTGGGAGTCAAAGAGAAAACTGGCTGATACCAGAAAGGGGTCAGAGGGCTATGTGTATATGTGTGTGTGTGTGTGTGTATAGATGTGTGTGGGGGTGGTCACACAGTCCAGACGGTTCTATGGATTACTGCTCACGGCTATGCACACACACTCCCACCCCTGACATTTGTCACTGTGCCTGGCATGACCTGTCGAATACAGCAAATAGTTCCACTTGTGTGTGTGTGCGTGGGGGGGGACAAAGCATCGAGCTCTGAATAAGGTAACTTTTCACTTGTTTTCTGTGCTATAAACAATGGCGTACAAAATTAATAACTACAAAAATAGCATATTTTACTAAATAAAGCTGTTTTTTTTTTGGGGGGGGAGAGAGATTAATGGCAAACTGGAAAGAGATGTCAAACTTCACAAACCATACTTCTACAAATCTACACCATTACATAAACTGACTTACATAGAGCTGAGCGCGGAGCCTCTCGTCCTCGGCGGTGACCCTCTCCCTCATGATGGCGTGCTGGAGGCTCCCCTGGGCCACGGCCCGCTCCACACTCAGGATCCTAGACACCTCATCCTGGACCTGGGACTGGGCCTCGGCCTGAGCCAGCACTGCTGCCTGGGCCTTCTCCTTCTCTAGCCTGCATGGGGAGCAGCAACAACACACATTTCACTGGAGTTACAGCACATATAACAGGGTTCCTAAACATTTTCTTCCTTTCAAATCTATACAGTGGTATTTGCATTACTTAGTGTCTGCAAAACATAGTGCAACTTCAGATTTCGCATACAATGACACTTCAGCTTCAGGAATGTAGGTTCTTCAACTATTATAGCTTATTTTATGCATCTCAGTCAGTACTATAACTATGTACCACATGGTACAGGACTAATGTACTACTGGTCACTCACTACACTTCCCCCTATAGCGGTTTTTCTACTGTATGACAGGCTGCTCTAATTTTAAATGTACATAGATATGCTGTCCATTGAATTTCTCTCTCATTTTGGAAAGAAAAATCACACTTTAACATGCTTGTTGAACTGCATACCGTTGCTCCACCCCCCAAAAATAATTAAAAGCACAGCAATGCGGTGATAGCGCTAATTGAAGCATAGATGCAGGGAGGAAGGACTTCACAACAATTGCGACCACCACACCACAAGACCTCTCACTCTCCTATGTGCAAAGCCCACCTACAAGTCAGATTCACCCATACACAATACAGCAGGATATCTCAAACCTTTTTAATAAAGGTCCACTTATGAATGTTATACAAAGTCAATGGTCTGGAACAATGCCAGTAAAACGCACTGACATAAATCAACATCCATAGCATATACACACATTCAATAGTACAGTATGGTGGCTTGAACTAGTGGGAGAAATAGCACTGTTTGCCTGCAGCCAATGCCTTGAACCTTGGCACAAAAGGTGGGATTGCCAGGCGGAGGGACTGACCCATGTGTTCATACATTAACTCACACAATGACAGCTCATCAGAATCACTGAGTTGATCACACCAATGCACGGAAAGCAGAGAACGCATTGGGTGCATTTTAACTTTTGACACTGGATCAGAGTGAACGTATCCACAGAAACTGACGTCGGGCACGCGGCACACACACATATACACACAAGCCGACAAGCGGGTCTGTGAAAGTGAAAGTCAAGGATGGGTCGCTTGCGGTCTGCAATGCGTGTCACGCACGCAAGTAAATATATATATCCACGTTCAATTACACAACACGTTGGACACAAGAAAATATATTCCTACATAATTTACATCTAATGTGACACATGGTCCGGTCCGGATTGAGTCGCAGTTTGGTCTGGAGTTTGAGTAAACCTGATACAGTAACATGTCATGCTGTCCTTGCTGTTCCACTGCTTGTAGAGAGGGGGCAATATTGAGGCATTAAGGTCAATCAGCATTAAAAACATATATATCAAAAGGTTGAACTCTGACTGCTCAAGTTTTTAAAAAAAACAGATGTACCAGTCAGTTGAGCACTGTCCAGCATTTCAAACCAACTAAGATTGTTTCCCAATAACTTAGAATGGACAAATATTTAACAATCATAACATTTCCCAAAAAGTAGAATAATCCAGCAGTTAACAGAAACACAGAGACAGTGACATCTCTCTCTCTGTAGACACACAACCACTGTTTGAACCCTGTCACTGGGTTCTCGTAGTTGCCTAGCAACACACTCCCTGCTCAGCGACAGTGGGCTTGATTGGAGACGAGGAGGAACATCCTCGGAACCCTGAAAGTCTTCCTCTGCTAGGAATCAAACAGTGGTGGAAAGGTAAAATAAATACAGACTGAGTGAGTGACTGAGTGAATGTCAACAGACTAGGGAATGAATACAGTTAAGAGCTTAATAAACGTCTGCCTCCGAAAAAGCCTAAGATAGTCATGTGTCATATGTAAATGTTTCAGCAAGGTCAGTACTGAATTCCTGTACATTCAAATGGACCATCTGTGATCCATCAGTTGTTAGAGGTCCAATCTGTGATATGTAATATGGTGTGCACAGTTGGAACACTGTTGTGCCACTAATGGTTTTGTTTACATGGTAATTTATTGGAATTTTCCTATTCACTCACAAGTCTGTACATTTTGTACATATATTTTGAGGGTGTAAAAGTCTTGTTTAGATTTGTTATGATCATAAACACCTAAGTAACGTCACAATACTGACTCACGTGATGGACAGATCATTCTAACGGACCACCAAAGCCATGCCTCCGGCTTTTAGTAGGTATGATAAAACATATGGCCAACATCTAAAACCTGCTGTTTGGCCTGCAACACTGCTGAATGTCAGAGAGCAGAGAGAGAAGATAAATAGGAAGAGAGAGAACAGAGAAAAAGAGCAAGAAGAAAGAGAGTGAGCAGTGCCGATGTGACATGTTGTTTGGCCCTGAGGAAGTGAAGCAAAGAGGAAGAGAGGGGAAAAAGTGAGAGAAAAAGATGGAGAGAGACCAGCCATGTCCAGTCTCACAGTCCACTGGGCTGCACACGTCAGCACACTCCATCCATCATTGGGTTCTGAGACACACACACACACACACACACACACACAAACACACGGAGGGAGCCTCCTAATGGCCTCTTATTCACCATTTCCCCACAATCCATGAGTCTGCCTGCACTGCTAATGCAGCTAAGCTCCCTTTACTCAAGAGGCTATGGCAGGTAAGGGACAGTATAGGAGGGACAGGAGGCAGAAACAACCATTAGCTTTGAACAGGAGATTGTGGAGAACCCAGCCTGACTATAGCCCTATGAATTGCTCATTTTCATTTTCACTCGTGCTTGTTTGTTAACCGTAAGTTAACAAACTAAATGAAACCAAAAACGTGTGATTCAATGGAACCAAGCTAGACAAGCGCAAACGGACAGAAAGTCACAACCACAACAACGGGAAGAAATGAGGCCAAGAAAATACACAGCCAAGCAGAAAACTCTTTCAACTTGTTACCCCACAAGTGCTAACCCAAGCAAAGACTGCTATCACTAACTGGATGCTATCTGTCTGCCTCACCTCTATTGCTTTCCAGTCATTATTGCCCTGTCCCTGGGATATTGGAAGCATTTTTCATTCGACTGTAGAAGATTGGCATTGGGTAGGAAAAGGGGGGTCAGGATGGTCGAGGTAGAGAGTGGTTGAGACAGAAAAGAGTGAGAGAGAGAGAGAGCACCTATGTACGGGAAAGAAAAACCTCTTTGGAGGATAAGTGGATGATGTTTGCCCTGGCACTGGATAGAGAGAGAGGATAATCTTGGCCAGGGACGCAGTTAGGATTTCACAACATCCATGGCTCAAGCCCAGAGAAAGTTACTGAACCATAATAGCCCCGGGAGAAAATGTTGACAATTTCAAAGGCAAAATGCATCCATCTGGTGCAATTTGACATGAAAATACTGTACATGTAAATGAAGCTACATTCACTTCGAGCAGCAGTCTGTAAGGCCACAGTGATACAGTATATTGTAGTGTGCCGTCTCTCTCTTCACTCCTCTTCTAAATTCTTCTATTGCCTCTTCTTATTTCTGTCCTTGTTCATCTAATAAAAACATTCAGGACTTGTGGTCAAGTGTAAAGTTAGGCCAGGCATACGGCATGTGTGCGTGTGCACACTTTCCAATAACCAAGATAAATGCAGCCACGGTCAAAAATGCTGTGCTAAGGTCAATATCGCAACAGCAATTCAAACACATTAAGCAAGTCATCACAAAACTAATTCAATTCCAAATGTATTTCCCCAACCTTTTCCCTTTTTATCTGTCCATCTCTTTCCTTCCATCTCCACTTCTCTCCTCAGCCCCAACTTAATCCCTTCATTCATGAATGCTTCCCGTTGTCTTCCCGTCATCTAGCCAAGCCGTGTGTCTCAATACTGTCTGCCTGGCAGAATGGACAGACTTGCATAACAGCGCAGGCTCGGCCCAAGTGCCTCGGAAACAAAGGCGTTTAAAGGCCCCATGCAATATTGATGTTAGGAATAATGTCGCTGAATGCTGGCTATGAATATTTTATGGAACTATGCCCTCCCCCTGACACACATGCACATGCACTCGCACATACACCCACACCTGACTGTGGGCGCTATGTAATGCTGGGAGAGAAATGGGGGATACCGGAGATTCAGGATAGTATAGCGAGAAGATTCGTTTAGGGGTCCTCACACTGCAGAGTGGATGTAAGTCATTTTGTCCTCATCCTCTACAGTTTCAACAACTATGAAATGAGAACAGGAACGCTCTAGGGGCAGTGCACTATGACCAAACCTCGTTAGTGGCATGCTGTCAAAAGCAGATATCATTTTCAGTCTCAGTGCTCTCCTTTTTGTCACTACAATCACCGGACCTGGTACATAAACATGCCTCATTTAGTCCGCTTGAATCGCACTCAAGTGCGCTACAAACCGATTCAGTCTGTTCTGTATTAGGCTGGCTTGGTTAAAAAGAGGAAACGGTAATATACTGAGAAATGTTGTAGTTTCTGTTGCGAGACAACTATCTAATACAGTTTCCTTCAATGGCTATTATTACATTTGAACTTACCGTGTATACCAGTGGTGGTCCGTCAGGGCCTTCAATGTATTCAGTGAATACCCTGGTATATTATTTTAATAACAATTTTAATAATACAAATAGTTATGATTGTAAACTTTACAATCATCATAACTATTATTTATTATTATTAAAATTGTAAATACAATTATTCAAGAAATGTAGTGAAATAGAACTAGAACTAGAAAAATGTAATAGTTATAAAAATAGTTATGATGATTGTAAACTTTACAATCATAACTATTTTTATAACTATTACATTTTTCTATTTCTAGTTCTATTTCACTACATTTCTTGAACTGTTTGACTAAACTACGCCTCCCTCCTTTGGTGGATGATGGTAATTATAGCCGATCTCATTCAGCCCAGGGGATTCACTGAGCATAGCTGAAGACCCTGGCTGCAGTATAATGC
>OMOT01079417.1:0-13515 GCA_900312575.1 Acanthochaenus luetkenii
GGGGAGGACTCCATCCTGCTGCAATACTTCACCTTTTACAACGTTTACTTACGTATGAGTGCGTGGGAGCAAATGCTTCAATGTTCCTTTCCCCTGTTTGTCTTCACCACCTGTGTTTCTGCTCCCATTTGACATTTTAGAGAGACGTATCTTTCTGATATCAGTTCAAAACTGTTTCCCAAGCTGTTTGAACGTTTTGCCATAATAATACTACGAAAATGTTGCGCTTATTCGGGTTGACATGAATTTGACCGCTTGATCCTTCAATCCACACACACACAAATGCAAACACAATCGCTTAATCAACAGTTACGAAGCAGCCATTTAATTACCCAAAAAACTGTTACGCCTCCACTGAATCTAGGATCAATACAAGTACGCTATTAAGAAAAGACGCTGGCTACCTGAGAGGGGAGAGAGGGAAGCAGCGCGAACAAGCCGCTGTTGTGTGTGAAGTACGCTGTCAATCAAAGAGACAAGCAGAAATGTGTCACTCATTTGTCCAGCTTGTCATTCGAAGAGATTATCTCACCAAGTCATGACGGTAGCGTGTCATCATTAAAACATTGTCTCTTCTTACATGTGTTGACATTTTTGGCAGCATAGTTTAAATGTTTTATACTATTTTAAGGCTTTTTTAAAGTTATATTATTGTTGTTTTTATTGCGTATTTAAAAAAAATTATATTTTTGGGCTTATATTTTGTACTTTTTTTTTCATGGTTCATCCTACCGTATCCTATTGTGTCCTCTTCTTCCATCACTTCTGCTGCTGCAGCGCCCCCACAGGGATCAATAAAGTGATCTAACTAACGTTATCATCACCATTATCTTCAGGTCAATTCCTATTATATTCAGCACATCTATGAGTGAACAGGATTTTGTGTTACTCTCTAAAATAATAATAATCTGATGATTTAATTTCATGATCTCCTCAGGAACCTTTTCTTGGCTTGCCCCCCTCCACAGGGAGGTCAGAGGTCAGAGGTCTGGGTCAGCCTCCCTGGAGCTGGTTTGGATTGAGTGTCTTGCTCAAGGACACTTCAACAGGGTAGATATTTGCCACCATGGGGATTTGAACCTGGGTTCTCTGGTTGAAGGGCAGTCTCTGTAAGCTCGAGGCCACCCTGCAGTTTCCCTCCCGACACCCTGCTGCCTGTGAAAAGGGGTTTGAGATGTGAGCAGCAGGAGAGACGGGGTGGGCACGCTGCCAACAGGAGCTCCCACTCGCCTAAAAACATTCATTCCTTTTTCATTGACTATTTTAGTGTCACAGAGTCTAAATTACGTTTCAGAGACCTTTCCATCCCACTAGAGGAAGATTCTGTGGCAAAACCTGTTCAACTTAAAACAGCTGTTGTCCTTAACTAGACATACAGATGTGTTGAAAAATGATGAAGCCATTTTAAGTGTAGTTCTTTATTTCTATTTCTTACGCACTAAAAAAAGATGTCATTTTTAACATTGTTTGGAACGGTTGAAGTTTTGAAGATCACCTTCGGGACGACACGCACTTTTCAACACAATGTTAAAAATGAAGAAAACACTAGATGTGCTGCGTCACGATGACGAGACTTTATTGATCCGATTGTGGAAATTGGGTTGTTGTAGCATCAAAAGTATTAGGATTCAGCAGGGAATAAAGAACAATAGAATATAAGTATAAAAATACAATATAAATTAAGCTATAAAAACAGTACAAGCAATACAATAGAATATCAACAATTGTAGAGTTATATAAACACATGCAGCCAACAATTCCAACACGTCAAGTAGACATTATTGGTGGGAAGAGAACGGATTACTTACAGATATGGATTCATAAACTGTTGTTATTAACATCCCTCTTTCTTCAATATGGTTAACAGCTTCAACATAACCAGAATAGACACATAGATGTGATGAAAAACAACACGTGTAGCTCAATCCGTGCCCATCTGTCACTTTCCCTCTTTTCATCTCACTATTTACAAGAAAACCTTCCAAATATCCCAGAACGTCGAGCCAAGAGCGAGAAATGCCTCGTGTGTGGAAATATGCAAATGTGATAATTGCTTTGACTTTGACACGAGAAAACCAGAACATGTGGTCGCCTGGTTATCTGTGAGGCCGTGGTGAAAATGGCTCCCTGCCTCAAGATGGTAACAATTCCCACTAAACAGAGCCGTGGATTACGTAGCGGTCAACGTGACAGGGAAGAACATCGGAGGAGGTTAACGTACGTGTCTAGAGGCTTATGCGAGGTGCTTTATTGCTTCAGGCGCAATCATTTCCTCAACATGTTGAACTAAATGAGGCCTGTCACTCCCAGCAGGTTCGTTGGTATATTACCAACATCACAGGAAATGGCCATTAACGGTAACTTCCTGCAGCGTTACTGTTAAGGATGTAATGTATTCATGATAAGCTGTTGTACAGCTGCAGTGCGCCATGCTGGATGCACATAGTGACTGAACGCTCACTGTACGTACTGTGTAGGGCGGTGTAGTTTACTGTCGATAGAGGGCTTTCAGGTGACACGCCCTCTGGAGGCCATATTGGCTATGACGCTGGACAGCTGATTGCGCTTCTAAACGTACGATTCTCAAACAGAATTGAACAGACGTGGTTGATTTCTGTGCTGTTTCTGACTGAACTGATCACCTCATCACTGATCCATCTGATTGATTTAGTGTTTAGATCATGTCGGCTTGTTAGCTAGCTAACATGGTATCTGGTCAGCTAACCATCACTGCCTGATTAGCACACTAGCTAATGTAGCTAGTAGCAGCTAGCGTTAGCATGTTCACATTAACACTGCTGGCTAGTTAGCTAGCTAACAGTTTGTTCAGGTGAATTGAGCCGACTCTTCTCTACAACTCAGAGTGTTTTGGAGCAGAGACGACAGTTACATCTGGACAACAACAACAAATCTACCAAATCTAGAACGTGACTGACCTGACCTGACCCACACTCACACCACAGAGTATCTCCCCTTTAACTAGCCTGCTTGTTATCAGTCATTTTCTCCAGTGGACCTCCATGATGGTGCCGGTCGTGGTTGCTAGATTTGTGATGCAACTGCAAAGCCTTTTGTAGAACGATGTGTATAGTCTACTGTCTGTCATCGTGCACTGTCCTTTTGCACCGTATGTGAGACCCTGTTTGTACCACGTGTCAGTATGTAGCCTGTTGACATGTAAGTTGTCAATATGTTTATGTACAAATGGGATTTGTACATAATTATTACAAGTCAAATTTGTTTTATCGCACTTGGCAGAGAAAGTGATTGTGGTTTGTGATTCTGATGAAACGTGTGCCACATTAAAGTTGTTGCCGCAGTCGACTATGCTGAATCCAATTTTGTCACGGTCAACATCCTTTTCAAATTAGAGATGTCAGATCAAAGGTCCACTGACAAAATCATGGAAACAGTTGGAAATAAAGGTGGAAAAGAAGCAATTGCAGTGGAGTAAACACTTTAAACAACTAGTCATGAACAGGGAAAAGTCTGAAGGACTCGGAAAAGTATTGTCATTCTTAGAATGTACTCAGACACACAAAGCGTAGACGTCTTTCCACCTACATTTGAGATATTTAGCACTCTTAAGTCACAACAGTGCAACCGTGTAGATGAAAACCTCCAAACTACTGGCGCCCAGGAAAACAGTCAAAGTTTACCAGCATGGCTGCTGGTCAGTTCCCACCCTGCCCTTATCCCATTGCACTAGTCTGATGGTTGAAGAGGCACGTGGTCCATGTCGGCCAGGTGGGCCGCACATGTTCCGTAGGAAAACCTGAGCACAGAGACTTTGTTTGTAATGAGCATCAATCCTAATGATGGCTACTGATCCGAACGGGGAAGAGTTTTCACCACCAGCAAAACGTTACCTTACACAGCATCTGCAGCGAGCCGTCGACACACAGGAAGCCGCGCGCGTGTGAGTGTGTTGTCTGCGTGCACATATATGTGTGGAAGCGTTTGTATGAATGCGTGTTTGTCTGTGTGCGTGCACATGTGTGTGTACATGTGTCCACATGTGTTTGTGTGTACTAAGGCAGATATAAGACATTCCACTTTATTTGGGTACAGTTCCATGAATATAGAAAGTGAAATTAGAAATAAATGAGGTAGCTGTCAGGATAATTGCCTCCATTAAGTTTAGATTTTGACTTTATCTATCTCCCACTGGGACCAGAGTAATAGCCTCAATTGATCCCATTCGTCTTTCCTGCCATGATAGTAATATAATGATGCTAAACTCACTGTTCCGTGCTTCTATTTGAAGGGAGGAGCCCAAATCGGGTAATTTATTATCTGAATGAACTTTTCCCCCACCAGCTATCATAACGAATATCCAACTGCAATCTGACAATGTTCTGGCTCTGCAAAGTTCTAGAAATGGAAACGGCTTGGAACACGGTTCTACTGGTCCTGGTATTTCTTTAGTGTCTGGATCCTCTATGTTGCATGAAGGACTTCTGGGGATCGTTTTCTCCTCCAACATTGATATATAATGTTTCCCAGAGATTTCTTCTACTGAATAACGTTTATGGAAGAATTGTCTGCAGTAGTAATGCAGGATCGATGCAGCTAACATCTTAACACTGCACATACCGTCATTGTCATAGATGATTTACCACAAAATTGTTTAACCATCACAATTGCAAACAGCAATGAGCTTTTGCCTTTTTTTATTATCTCTCTTCTGCTTATGTGAAAATGTTCAGACTAAAATGTCTGTGTGGGTTTGAAGTGAATGTTTATTATAGCGTTAATTAATTTGATGATGCCGGTTGTGAGAAATAACAAAAGTCGTATTAAAGGCTTATTAAGAGGCAATAAGAAAAGCCATTTCAATTTAGAATGCGTCTCTCAAACAGGAAAATGTTGTAAATGCAAATATGCCTTTGTGTCTTTTCCAAATTTAATCCAGTGTTTTCTTTATTTGTGTTTGTTCTGTTGTTATTTTGTTAAAAAAAAATCTGCATGATTTCCTTTGTTGCTCTGTAAAGTGCTTTATACATAAATATGACTTCATCTGACAGTTCTACTACAATGGATTCTTATTTGGGGGGAAATAACACAAAACCCATGCAGTTATAAAACCACATTTTTGCAATGCAAATTTCCAGACAAAAGTCCGGGAGGTTGGCGGTGCATTTTAATCTGGAAGGCAATTAAATGGCCTGTGAGGATGTGGAGGGCAAAACATCCCAAACCAGAAATGTATATTTGAATAAGCTTTCAAATATTCTAACTAGTTGAGGTGCCCTTGATTTATTTCACCAAGCCACTTAAAGAACCTCAAACGTTACGGTGATTCACGTGCTACAGATTGGAGTTTTAGCTATACAAACAAACAAACAATCTGATTGGTTGAGTTAAACCTCAGTGGGCGGAAACTCAAATTATTTTATCAACAGTCATGAGTGCATATATTTGTAATATTGGTGGACCCATACAGTCTCTACATTGAGCTTCACAAGAGGCCTGTTACCCAGATCTGACAGTGCAGATAGCATAGTGCAGGAGGCAGTGACACGCTACAGGTGTACACTGTCCTTGTTGTACCTTGTACAATGTCACGGACACGCTACAGGTGTACACTGTCCTTGTTGTACCTTGTACAATGTCACGGACACGCTACAGGTGTACACTGTCCTTGTTGTACCTTGTACAATGTCACGGACACGCTACAGGTGCACACTGTCCTTGTTGTACCTTGTACAATGTCACGGACACGCTACAGGTGTACACTGTCCTTGTTGTACCTTGTACAATGTCACGCAATAAATCTACTGGTTTTTTAGGAGGTTTATTAGGAACTTTACAGCACTTCAACAGCCATATTCCACACTTGCTGGGTTTCCATCCAAGTATTGGTTTGCAAATTACAGTACGATGTATTGAATTAGAAATACTGAATTGAAACAGCAAGATGTGATACGTTAACATTTCCTCAACAATGCCAACAAAAGGTTTTCACGATCGCCGGAAGCGGAAAATGTTGTAGTCAATATAGAAATGTTGCTAAATAGCGATAGAAAGGTAATTGTCAAACAAATAAAGACGTTAGCTTGTGACGGTGAACGGCTTCCCTTCGCAGCGCAACACTTCAAAAGAGTCTTTGGACTTTCTGAAGTTGAAACGTTGTTCTTGTGGATGTGGTGTTTTCCTGTCGTGTGTTCAAGGTGCAGAAGAGCCCAAACCTCCCAGCAGACACAGAGGAGAGTTGTGTGTCCGTGCTGCGGCTCTGCTCCGTGACGTCAGTGCAGATGCTGTGTATACTGGGAGGCGTGTTTGTCAGGCCCGCTCTCCCAGCCAGAGACCAGTGACGCATTTTCGTCCTGACAACCGGGGGAAACATTTATCCATTAAGGGAAATGGTGAGTCGTTCTTTAGATGTTTGGACGTCGCAGAGACTTCGTCAGCGATCAGCAATTTCTGCTTATGTAATAACCTGCGATCCAAGATGCAGCAGGGGCTTGTGGGTTCTTTGTAGTAGGGAAGATTCATAGATGTGGTTGTTTGCCTGTAATGGTGCATTAGATAAAGAGGCAGCTATGTCAGTGTGTAGCCCTTTACCCCAGCACACACACACACACACACACACACACACTTACACACACACACACACTGTTTTAAGCCGCCTTGCTGCGTTCCAGACAGGAATCACTGGCACTCCATCACTAGGACGATTGTTCGTTCTGACTGATGACCTCTTTAGATATATTGTCTTTCCAGACACGGTCGCCTGGAGGTGAAATGCGGTAGTGGAAAAATATGCTCCTCCTCCTCCTCCTCCTCCTCCTCCTCCTCCTCAGCTCATCTGCTGCCTGTCAGATTGTTTCTCTCCTCCGTACGGTGAGGCGGGAGTCGGG
Source organism: Acanthochaenus luetkenii (assembly GCA_900312575.1). Lineage (NCBI taxonomy): Eukaryota > Metazoa > Chordata > Actinopteri > Beryciformes > Stephanoberycidae > Acanthochaenus > Acanthochaenus luetkenii. The sequence continues at coordinate 6,864 of OMOT01079417.1, forward strand.
TCTAGGTTGAGGAACTGATGGAAAATGACATCACTGTGGACCACTACCCATCAGCCCCTCGCACCCTCTCCTTCTCCACATGGCGAGGCCCTGTGGAGAGCTATGCTGACCCCTAATGGCGGCTGGAGGATCGATCTAACTGATCGATGGAGATTCCTTCCAAAGTGAGACGTCCACAGTTTCAAAAATACACATGCCAACTCAAAATCAAAAATTAGGTATCAGGGAGGATTAGGTATCAGGGAGGATTAGGTATCAGGGAGGATTAGGTATCAGGGAGGATTAGGTATCAGGGAGGATTAGGTATCAGGGAGGATTAGGTATCAGGGAGGATTAGGTATCAGGGAGGATTAGGTATCAGGGAGGATTAGGTATCAGGGAGGATTAGGTATCAGGGAGGATTAGGTATCAGGGAGGATTAGGTATCAGGGAGGATTAGGTATCAGGGAGGATTAGGTATCAGGGAGGATTAGGTATCAGGGAGGATTAGGTATCAGGGAGGATTAGGTATCAGGGAGGATTAGGTATCAGGCAAGATTAGGTATCAGGGAGGATTAGGTATCAGGGAGGATTAGGTATCAGGTAGAAGGAGGCTAAACTATGAACCCCAGTTGAAACAACAACCAGTCATTTAAACAACAAGAAACCGGACTGTATGTTCAGATAAGCCGTATCGTGGATATTATGAATCTAGAATATAAAACCATTTTTCTCAAATGAATGAAAGTGAGCTTGGTTGGTTTTACACTCGACTCTCTCCCTCGCTTCGCTCTCTCAGTAGAGCCACGAGACCAAAATGCAAGTGGGCCCTGTGAGCTTGATTAACTTTGGCATTCATTGTAATGAAAGCTGAGTCTCTGATAATAATGGTGCAGACATCGTTCCAAACCAGTAGCAGAACCATTTATTTTGGATGAGTGGACCTTGCAATCCTCGGAGTCCCGTAACGGTCTACACAGCCAGCCATGACTCATTAACTGCTCCCTGTTGATTTGCCATGTTGCCTTGGTTCTGGAGAACCCTGTGTTTAGAGGAGAACAGCGTCAGCCTCTTTAGCGGTCTTATGTGCCCATGATGACGCTCTTATCCAGGGTGACTTAGGCCAATCATGTTTATTCAAACTGCAAAATCTGGTGGCACCGAAACACAAGAGAACTGTGGTGCGTTAATCCAACCAACAAGAGGAAATCACCCCAAAACACAAGGCATTATGGGTAGAAGAAGACGGATGCAGGTCCTCATGCTTGGAAAGCCTAGCAGAACATATTCCCATGTTTCTTCATGTGTTCTTAGCTGGTCTGAACACCAGAGAAGAAGAGACAGACAAGTCCATCATGTTAGATCAAGTTACAGGTTTGTTTTGACCAAAGTCTCTAACCTGGCAGGATGACAGGTCACCAAAACTCCCTCCAATAACTGAGCCACATGTGAGTCATGTGACTTTTGTTTACAAGCCCAGGTTGTGTGAATCTAAATGAACCAAATACATCAATTCAACAAAGTGAACGTCTCCCTCCGGTGCAGACATCCTTACATGGTACGGGTTCAGTGTCTCGCCTGAGGGCGGCTCGACTGAATACTTGGGTGTTGCCGGGATCAGACCTTTGACCTTTTGTTGACAGGGTGGACTCTCCAACCAAGTGCCTTTCCACCTCTGACCTCTGACCTCTGACCCGGCTGACATGTTGACGCCTTAATGTACAAATCAGGAGTGTCAATCCAAATCAGGTTGAAAAACGTGACACCTACTCTCCGAAATTCAATTTCCAAATACTGAATACTTAATATATCCAACGTTTGTTATCTCAGTTGCTTATAAAACGGTTACATTTTACAGGACGGTCATTATTTCTTTACATACACACCGATTCCTTTCACCATACGACATTTCCATCTTAAAAAGCAACTTGGTCTTCGAGTCCGTCTAAAAATCGTATTATTCTTCAAACAATAGGGTGAGATCATTTCCAAAACGGTTTCTCCTCTCTTCACTTTAACTTGAAAGAATTTGAAGAAACAAGTGTAAATGTGTTGAGGCAGGGCAGCACGAGGCAGATCACCAACACAATCCTTCAGACAAGTTGATTTACATCGGAAACAAGTTCACGTGTCACACTCCATTAGCACGCCATTACATGTTTGGTTTTTGTGCTGGTTTAAGACAAATCAGAGTTTAAGATTCAATATTAGATGAGCACTGGAATGCTGGAGAGACCCGGCAGCATTACAGCTGATGTCTGTGAAACACCTGGGGAATAAGTCAACTCTATTCATAAAGCGTCTTAAACTAAAACTACAAAGTGCTTCAACAAGATGAAAATAAAAAGATAACAGAAAGAAAATCTAAACAGACGACGACAAAAAAAGAGCAAGCACATAAAAAAAGAAAGCAGATAAAAGCCACTGAAAGAGAGTAAAGGGTCTTAAACTGATTTGGTCAATAGATGATGAAGAATAACGAATAAAAACAACACAACCAAATCTGTGTCGTCTTTTTCATGTATAAAATATGATCATGGTCAAATATACAGTATATGTGAGAAAATACATCCGTCTGTATAACATATCACAGGTAACAATAAAAAATAGGCAAAACACAAAAAAGGAACTATGCTAACAGTAATAGTAATGTATTATCTCTCACACACACACACACACACACACACGTCCCTCCACCATGTGACTGCATCCAGTGACACCATAGGCTGTGAGTTCATTTAAAGGGGAGGAAGGTTCAGTCCAGTCGCCTCCGAGTTTTACTCCCAGCATTCCTCTGGTGTGTGTGTGTGTGTGTGTGCGTGTGTGTGTGTGTGTGTGTTTGTGTGTGTGTGTGTGCGCGCGTGTGTGTGTGTGTGTGTGTGTGTGCCACGTTGCTGAATCAGACAGCATTCAGCCAATATTATCTCACAACCCCAATAGTTAGAACAAAACTGTTTCCATACTCTGAACTAAACAGGTTCATATTTCTTTTCTTATTTCATGACTTTTCCCTCACATGATCGTTCTGTTGGCAGCGTGGCTCTGACCTTTGACCTCCTTACTACTGTACTGGTCGCTTGTAATGTTGGTGATCTAAGAGCTGAAGCTTATTCTACTGTTGTGTATGTCAGCTAAATGCCTAAAAAGTAAGGATTTGTTCATAGTTCAATAAAAAGGTGGACTTGAACCCGGGTCGTCGGACTCTACGGTAAACGTCTCCGCCCATCGACCCCCACGACCTCCACATCCTTACTTCCTGTTCCTATTCATTTCTCCTCCAGCTCGTCCTTTCCTGGTGCGGAAACGTATTTCTCTCACTTTTCCTGCACAGAGCTCGTTATTTGCATTTAAAGACACTGTGTTTACTTCACAACAGACCAGACCCTTAGAACAACGACACGTTTTCATGCACTGGCTGTAGGTTGAATCATTATTGGGTTCCATCAGTCTGCGATGTCAAGTTTCCAAATGGGTCTGTATGAAAATGTCATGGATTGTTACTTTAAAACTGCAGTCAAGGGCCTTCAACCATTTCCCATTCATGGGAAAAGGTCGTTGCTCACCAAGAGGGAGGAAGTCTGCACACAAGTGATGACAGTAAGTAATTAGGTGACAACATATCCTGTTTACCCAAATTGAAGTGGATTGTTTTCCGTCGCTAGTAGCTAAACTCAACTTCGGGAAATAAGTTCACGACTCAGATTCTTTGGAGGAACTGATTAACATCTGTGTTTCTGGCCATGAATTGTTCCAAAGAAACTCGTCCAAGCCGTCTTCTTCTCTGGTTACCGCCTGATGAAACGTCTGACGTCTGAGTCTGTCCAACTGTCACATCCATTCATTTAACATTTTTCTTTTTTTACATTTTAGCCGTTTAGTTGAAGCTCTTATCGGGATCGATTTGGAATGAGTGCGACAGGATAATAACCTTAAATTCCTGGATCGGCAAATCCAGTCCTGTCCGGGAAATAGACTTCAGATTAATCCGTTCACGTAATAAACCTTCCTGTGTCCCTACAAACGAATGATAGAGAAATGCAAGGCGAGGAAACAAGTGGCATGGAAGAAATCAGACATAACTTCATCTAACAGGCAGGAATTACAACGTACACTGATTTATTGTTGGATCACTGAAGCATGTACTGAATTGATCATCGCAGTGCTGAATAGCGCTATGAATCAACGTTGAGACTTCCTAGTTTGAGTGTCACATATTTCAACACGAAGCAGCGTAGCTCATAAATGACAGAACGTTGCTGCAGGACTCGCCTTCTCCCCCCCAACCTTCTTTACTTTATATAGTCTGGGTGACTGGAGGGCAGGCATTCCTGAGGCGTAGACTCCACTCGTCCTTCCATCTGAACGGCCACAAACCACACCGACTCCAACCATCTCTACACACTGACCGTTCCGTCACACGTTGTGCACCTTATGCATGACAATCTGCTTCGCCTCTCTTTCACTTCCGTTGAAAATCATGCAAGGGGCGGATAAAAAACATGATTTCTGGTCGTGAAGGGATGTCGCTCCTTCTTGTTGTGAATCCGCACAAACCGGACAATAGAAACGCTGCAGTGGTCATGTTGAGATCTGAAGGAAAATCCAACATGGAGGAGTTTCCGATCGCGGCAGAGTGACGTCATCCAGTTTTATACAACACTAGCTCGAGCAGAGAACAAAGCTGCAGCGTGGCTTCAGTCATATATTGGCAATCAGCAACCATGTTAAAAAAAGAAGAAGAAGAAAAGTATGCACTAAACTGGGGTCCTTGAAGGGTTTCAGGGAGTTCCCCCAGCAAAATGAGGAATTGTTTAATTTCACTATAATCTAATTCACCAGAAATCATCCCAATAAGCGAATACTGTTTGTAGTAATATGTATTCAAATCACAGGTTTCACTCCCACCACTATTATCTCCCTACTTGCAGTGTAGGCAGTTTTTCAAGTCAATACTAAATCCAAAACATTTGTCCCATATGTGGGTCCCTGGGGTGAAATATTCTACAATGGGAGACCGTTGTCTAATTTGTGTCTATTTATCATGAAAATGTCTACGAGTCCCTGCTGTAAGGCCGTCTGGACAGTACAAGTATCCACCCAATGGTTCATGATATGTTACTGGCGTTACTGGTTGTAAATGTACGTCTCACTGTCGTGCAGTCTGGGACTCCGTGTACCCCAGCGTCGGTGAGTGAGCTCTCCCATCCGCGGAGCTGGTGAAGCTAACAGATGGAAGAGGGGTTGAGCAACAGCGCTACAGTAAGAACAAATCAATCCAGTGGGATGATGAAATATGACTTGTGCGTTAACAGATAGGATCTAAACCCAAAGGGCACGTCGGACGTGTTTCCAAATATGCTTTAGTGTCAAGCACGCTCTCGTCAAATACAGAACGTGAAAATCAAAGACAGCATTTTGAACAACCGAGGGAAAAAACGTCAATAGCAATGTGTGATCACAGCAGAAAAGGATGCTGGGAATGTGTCGCTCCTTACTGTAATGTTGGTAATCAGGCAATTTAAGTTACTCGTTTAAGTTGGTCTGAGGAAGTAATGAAGAAAACTGTAAAAATGTACATTTAGGAATACAGCATAGCGAGTATTCAAGCAAACTTGCAAAAGAAAGAAAGAAAGAAAGAAAGAAAGAAAGAAAGAAAGAAAGAAAGAAAGAAAGAAAGAAAGAAAGAAAGAAAGAACGGAAAGACGTGTGATGCCTGTGTGTATCTCCAGGATTGTCTAATCAAGTGTGGATTTCAGATGACAGTAAAGTGAAGTAAGGTTTTTGAAAGCAGTGGAAAAAAGAGCAATGTTTATGTAGCTGGACTGGAAAGTATTCAAAACCACCTTGGGCGATTGGAAAACCCCGGCGTTAATGAGAATGGCTGCCATCAAAGTCGTCTTTGCAGCCAGGAAGATGCTTGCTTGCTCTTGTATGTGTGCGAACACGCATGTTGATCTGTCATAATCACAGAGGGGTGAATGTCTTACATGTCAGTTAGTGAGGTGGTCTGTGGTACATCTGTAGTACATCATAAGCACCAAAAGGTTCCATGTAGAACCAGCTGAGAATGGTACTATAGAGAACATTTCTGTAAGGGTTCTTTACAGCACCAAAATGGTACAAGCCTCAAGAACCATTCTCTGGTATTATATAGAACCCGCTCATTAAAGAGTGTACTAACACAGTAGTAACGCAACATGTAATTACTATACTTCAGTTCTAAAGCAGTGTGACCCGCTTCTGCACTCTGTTGATGTTAATAACAGGGTTGGAAGAGGGAGGAAGCTGCTTCTCCTCCAGGAAGCTGCTTCACTCCCGACTCAAACATGTTTTCATCAGAATTTATGTGAAGAATTTCCAGAGAACTTTTCTGAGAAAGACTTTATCAGTCACATCCGTTCCTGAAATATATCACCTCATGTCAGCTTCATTCTCACTGCTGGGGTAAGAAGTCACCTGACCTGCTGTGGTAAGAAGTCACCTGACCTGCTGTGGTAAGAAGTCACCTGACCTGCTGGGGTAAGAAGTCACCTGACCTGCTGGGGTAAGAAGTCACCTGACCTGCTGTGGTAAGAAGTCACCTGACCTGCTGGGGTAAGAAGTCACCTGACCTGCTGTGGTAAGAAGTCACCTGACCTGCTGGGGTAAGAAGTCACCTGACCTGCTGGGGTAA
>OMOT01079420.1:0-13547 GCA_900312575.1 Acanthochaenus luetkenii
TGTTTTGAAAACATTAAACAAAAACCAACAAAGCAACAACACAAAGTACAGCGCGGAGGGGAAGCATCTCTCTCCCGCCGCTGGCCGCTTACCTCCTTCTCCTCCGCCTCCCTTATCAGGGTCTGAAAATAGGATTTGAAACGAAATTAAATGACAAATTTACACATTGCAGACGATCCTAATGTAGAAGAAGAAGAAACACCAACCTCGGCTGCGTTGTGACACGGTCCAGCTTCTAGAAACCGGGCTATTAGGAAGTAGAGTTCTGGTACGGTTGGAGGGGGAGAAGAGGACGGGCGCTGCGTTAGAAAGAGGGCACCGAAGGGAATTGTGGGGTGATATTAACACGACCATGACACCGTCTGCCGGTCTCCTGTACTCACCAGAAGTCAATTGCGCGACGTGTGTACTGTCTGACGCCATTTCGGTGCCGTTCGGCAGGGCAGCGCCTGTGTGGCGGGTCTAGGTGGCTGCCCTGTAGCTGTCACTGTTTATCCACCAGGAAGAGGCTGCCTCCATTCAGCTAGCTACGCTCCGCACAAAGTCCCGGCTGCGTCGAAACGTGCCCCTCCGCGCAGCGACAACTAGTGCGCGCTTGAAACGCTTCACCCTACACACACACACTCAAAAAAAAAAACCCGTCTCGGTCCCGCGTAGAACAAACCGCCAAGGTGCGCCGCGGTACAGAAAAAAACCCCGCAGGCGTGAATTGGAGAAGCGTTCGGCTGTTTTTGTTCCGAGGGATGTTTTTGTAATCCCCTCCCCCTCCGAGGAAAAGAGCGCAAGCCCTCTGCGCAAGAATACCAAGCGGCGTGTGCGCGCTACGCCACCGGAGGAAGAGGGGAGGTAGAGAAATGGCAGCCTGCTCGGGGGGAGAGGAAGCGCTGCTGCAGAATGGCGGTTACGGCGTAGCTAGACGGCCTTTATTACGCTTTTAAAACGACTCATTTGTCCTCACACACTTCCCGTCGTTGCGCATCGGTTTCAAACCTACAACTTTTCCATATTTCCCCCCCCCCATCCCGTTTAGGATGCAGATGTATAATAGTTAGCTAACTGCAACATGGATGCCGTTTCGACCATGAACCGTTGTATCTGGGTTATATACACGAATACCACAGCGAGTCGCGGTAACGCTCCGTGTTCTCGCTGGGCCTCGATTAGCGTTCTCATTAGCGTGTCGTTGTTGTGTAACGACACGTTTCACTAACACACCCACTCTCTCTCTCTCTCCCTCTCTCTCTGTGGGAGCCGTTTGGTGGGGATGTCGTCCATTTCTCTTCCAAATACTGCCTGGCAGTAAAATGGGGGAAGGGTCGGAGAAGGAAGGCGAATGCAGCTCAGATGAATTAAAACCTCGTGAGTTACAGGAGTTTAATGACAATGGTATATTAATGCAAGACAGAATACATGACACCGTACTTCCTCTACGGCCCTCTAGAATGAGCTGCGAGCGTTAAGGAACCAAGGCCTTGATGTTCATTCTTACACGATTAAATTCACACGATCCCATTATATTCAAACTTGGAATATGTTTGAGATCTATATCGATTAGATATGCAGTTCGCCTACAAACAACACGCATCCAGTCTCCTGTGAAGACTTGACTTCTCCAACTGTTTCTCTGTAGTTAGGAGTATAGACCATCCATAATAGAAGGATGATCAGATGGTAATTACTATTATCGTCTTCGTCTTTCCACATTCTCTTGGAAACTGGTGGCAGATTTCCGTGCTTCATTCATTGGAGAACAACCTGCGTCCGAAGCGAGGCCAGTAATCTGTTCGGTCACAGGGAACCAGGAGCCCAAAGTTTACGATGAGATGTTCAGACGCCTAAGAGGAACCCAAGAGCAAAACTAGTCTAGAAATGTACTTTGAATGAAATAGGCATTTGTGGTTTTCCCATGTTACCTTATTAACGTCATTATAAACCATATGTGTGCAGGTACAGTGTGGCCTACTGGTGTTTCTGTTTCATCCTACTTTATATATAGCGAATAATATAGTATCTTAGTCGCAGCCTGCCTAGTAGTGTAACTGAGGGTACATATACACACAAGTGTACACATCACTCTTTCATTTACAACGTGTACTTATCGTCGGCATTCAGACGCAAATGCGGGGTCACAGTACGGAAACCAGTATGTGGGTGGTAGGATGCTGATGTTATAAAGATCCTTTCAACAGATGACTGGTTAATTGTCATGTTTTCTGATTTATTTGAAACATGTATGGTATTAGTTGGCTGTGACATTTTTTCTATGTTGCACGAGTTATTTCCTAGGAAATATAAGCACACCCGAGACATACCAGTAATCATATACAAACTGAATGTTCTTTGACAAAATGCTCAATCTAAAGGGCTCCTTTGATTTAATTTGTTTGCAGGAGCCGATAACGTGTGAAAAGCAATTTTACAAGCACTGTACGTGTCAGAACTGTTTAGGCAGAAAGATGCATGATACAATTATTAGCACATTCAGGCCTTTCAGGTTTAGGCTTAACATTGAAGTTCTCTTTTGGCTTGCTCCCCTCCACAGGGAGGTCAGAGTGCCGGGTCAGATACAGCAGTGGTTCTCAAACTTTTTTGGCTCATGACCCCTTAAAACAAAGTGATGCCTGCTGTCGACCCCCATTACAGGCTGCATATGCAGAGTGGTGAACAGTTCGCCCACAAAATGATTTTCCCTTTTCAGGTCGTTTAAGTTGATTATCCGAGGAGGCCTAGACGATGAAAAGTATTTAGTATTTCACAACAAAAGAAGCAACCATTTGAGAAAAATCCGACAAATTAAACAATAATAAATCTGCACAGTAGATTTGTTTTGCCCCTTATCCCATAAACGACCCCCAGATTGAGAAGCTCTGAGCCAGTAGCGATTCGGCGTCTTGCTCAAGGACACTTCAGCTGGGCGGGTGCTTGCGCTAACCTGGGTCGTCCAGTGGACGATGTCTCTAACATTACAGCATTCAGCAGACGCTTTTATCCAAAGCGACTTACACATTACATTACATTAAGCGACCTACATATCATACCGTTGGCGGAGGCAGCCATGCAAGGTACCAACCTGCTCAACGGGAGCAATTCGGGGTTAGGTGTCTTGCTCAAGGACACTACGACAGATTGTTCCCGGGAGGAGCTGGACTCGAACCGCCGACCGCGGGGAGGGGACTCTACCTCCTGAGCTACTGCCGCCCCCATACAAGTATACATTGCATGCATCATATACATAGTACATCACACCATGCACTACACAAACACGTATATTTGCATGTCTTTGACTGTGGGAGGAAACCGAAGCACCCGGAGGAAACCCACGCAAACAAGGGGAGAACATGCAAACTCCACACAGAAAGGGCCAGGCGAGATGTGAACCCAAGACCTTCTTGCTGTGAGGCGACAGTGCTAACCACTGCGCCACCGTGCCGCCCCTAAACAAAACGCCCGTCAGTCTCGGTTTGGGTTTGGAAAGAAACCTTGTGGTTTTGGGGTCAGGCCAGGCTGAAACATTTAGGCCCAAGTGTGATTGTGCTGGTTGACTTCGCCACAAGGAGGCAACCTCACTCTAACCACTCATCTGAGCAGAGAGCACAGGGTCAAAGGTGAGAGCAATAGGGAAGAGAGATGTGATCAGTCACTCGGTTTGACTCCCTGTAACTGGAAATGGAGTTCATTGATTCTTGGTGAGCAGACTCAAAGCTCACTGGCCTGCTTTGAGCTTGTCTGTAACAACTCTGCATGACAGTAACGACCACCTGCCTATTCGTGTATGACAGACACGTGCAGTCGCATCTCCAATCGCTTTGAAACTCTGAGCTCTTAGGCTAAATCTTGAGAACTGCTGAGAATTGACATTCATCCAGAGAGCCGCCATCTTCATCTTTCACCTGCTGAACTACTCAGTGCAAACTATTCGCCTGTTTTATTATCTGCTTGTATAGTTAAGTTCTCCAAGCTTTTCATTGATATTGCTGTGGGGTGAACAGTATTAAATATTGTTACATCACTGTAGTGATGCAAGCGACACATGGATGTGCAAGGCTTTCCATCATATGGCTCAACTGACTTATATTGCACTTGTGCAGCTGTACTGTAGGGTCAGCAGCATGGTGCATTGGGTTAACAGGTCAGATCGTCTTAGTAGAGGATCTATTTTCTCAATGTTGAGTTACATCTTGCTACGGAGTCATAAACTGAAAAATAATCTTTGTTAACGCAGATACCTGATGATACACTTTAATCATATCATTGGTCCAATGCGTCAGAGCGATGGCTTGTCCAGAAATGAGGTGACTATGGTTTCATTGGTCCCTCCTCTCGGGCAAATGCTGACCTTTCACTTCCTGACACAGCAGTTGTATTTAACACTGCCACGTGCCTCCATCGACCTCACAGCACCGGCTTTGTGTGGGTTTTAAAAGCAACACATTGAAAAGGAGCCCACTATCACAAGCCCATCACATATTTTACACGTGCACTTTCAGACACCTGAGCGTTCCATGGGAACAAACAAGTGAAGGTATACAAATAACCCGCCACTGTCAGTGGCTGTAACAAAGGGAAGCCAAAACTCTCACCAGAAACATACATGCAAGTCAACCCAGACGCTTTTCCTGGAGTTTCCCCGTCAGTCATTCTAATCTAGAGTAATAATAATAAATAATCCAGCACACAATGGCTTTATTCACCAATAAGTGGGGAGACACATGCACACAGAAACAGAAAACACAACCAGCTCACACATAACATCAACTTTCTTTTATTTCAAAATATTCTCCCAACAGGATGAACGTCAGAGAAGCCCAGAGGGTCCAAAGCTAATAGAGCCTTCTAGAACAGAAGCACCACTCGTTATTGCTATCAATCTGCTACAGGAACGAGGGGTTGAAAAAGAAAAAAGGGAAACAAAGTGAACAGTGAAAGTCAAACACGGGGAGCCACTAACACACCCACCCATACAAAAAGGAGTTATGCGAAACACAGCGGTAGTGATTCTAAAAACGATCCAAGTAGGATTTTAAAAAGCCGCAGATGCTCTGCATGGTCACCTCTGATGCGACGTGAGGGAATTGAGAAACTGATTTTATGAGCATCGCTTCATTCCAGTCGTTTACAAGCAAGATGAAGAACATCTGCAGCCGTTTGATAAAAACATATCACTTCATTCGGTCTTTCCGCTTCCGAGAGGCATGTAGCATTACAGAGTGGAGGAGCGAAAGATAGGTGGGGATAGGAGGGAGTGTGAACACAGGAAAGGGGCTGCTGGTTATCCATCTCTACTATCACAAGTCTAAAAAAAAATCAGCATGGTACAAAATCGTCAGTAAAAAAAGATGCTTTGCTGCCATGGAGTCGAGGGTGGCGAGTCGGGACACGCCTTTTTTTTTTTACGCCTTCTCCTTAGCTGCCTCCTCGTCTGCTTCAGTTACCTGGAGGAAAGAACGGGGAAAAGCACAAAGATTACGCACAGCTTGGGTCTCACTAGATGGAATATACTATAGTCCCTGAACTTAATCTCTCCTAGGGCAGAATCCAATCAGCCAATAGGGTACGTTTTAGGAAGTAGATGAGTGTGCTTTCTTAAGTTCTATGATTCAAAACACTTGGTATTTGCATAGCCTAGAACTGTCCTCAAATTCCCATGAAAGGGGCGTGTCCCTGAACGCGTCTCCTCTAGTTCTACTGTCTGCAATGACCAACAAGGGAATCAAATTCACATCTCCTCTCAGTTTCCTCCTTTCATAGAAAGGCTCTGTAAGCAGCATCCTCACTTGTTCTCATTATCTCTCTCTCAAACACAAATAAACAGCACTGCAAAGCACACTGGATAAAGGTTTACACAATTAGTGTACCAGTCATGTGTTAGTGTGAAAACACACACGAAAGCTGGATTAGACACACACACACCGCCATACCCTTAACTCTGACTGTCTCACTCTGCCCTCTCACTGACATCGAGGAGGGAGCCATGCTTCTGATGAAGGACACACTGACACATGGACGAGACACATAGATCTGTGTGTGTGTGTGTGTGTGGGCATGCGTGTGTGAGGGGAAAAAGAGATGCGTGTATTGGTGAGTGGAAACAGTTGTGGTTTGCACGTGTTGTGAGGAATATAGGTGCGGTTCGCGCATGTGTGTGCATGTTTATACACACATTGACAAAATAGGGGAATATGGTCATTAGTTAATTGACTATTTCTGACTGACTGTAATTTTCTCTCTTCATCACCACCTCTCATATTTTCCCTCCTCATACCTCATCAATCTTGCTCTCTCCATTCTGGGCGGGGCCGTCGTCCTTCTTCCCCTTAGCCCCGCCTTTCTTTGCCTTCACCGGCTTATCGTCTGCCAGTTTCTGCACAGAGGAAATGAGAACGACATGCATCTGCATAAAAACTTGACAGTGGATACAACCACACATGGGAAAATATGCTTTTAAATTTCCTCTGTATGCCCTCCAAATTATATTCATGTTTGTATGAGAGGGAGTTTTGTATGCAAGTGTTTCATATTCAGCGGCCTTGGTCGTGCACACAGACTAGTGGTGATGGGCCACTGCCGTAGAACGTTGCAAATGTATGTGGATATAAATAAATGATTGAAGCGTTAGTTTGTGTGTGTGTGTGTTTTTTTTACCTTGACGGTAGCTTTCTTGGCCTTGGGCTCAGACTTAGGTGGAGCTGTTGTAGGTTTCTGCAGATTAGACAGAACCCAGTTAGGACTGACCGAGCTCATTGAATGTAGTTCTACCAGTCTAGGCCATTATTTTACCCTTAGTGCATTGGCTGCCACTGTAAAAATTACTAATGATCAAGCATTCACACTGTATTCCTTAAGGATCCGACAACCTTCTCATGTATTTGACTGAATTGAAAGTGAACTGAACTCAGACCACAGTACGATCAGTGTTTTGGAGGGAGGTTGCAATTCTGGCCATTCAATATATGAGCAAGCTTGCTGCAGAGCCTTTCCAGGCTGCTGACTGTGGACCATGTTGCCCCGAAGCCACTAGCCAACATAGCAGTTTTCATACAGGAGGAATTACGAACAAAAACAACAACACATGACCTATAGATTCCATCTAAGACACGGTAAACATACGCAGTCTATCAACAACCGACCAAATATAAAGGCAAACCCGATGCAGGCTATGATCATTTAATTCAAGTTGCTCGCATAATAATCCTCTTACCCATTAGTAATATATGTATTAACTCTTAAAACGTATAATAGTTACATTGTTATTCAATTAATAATATAAAGACTCAATACATCTAGTTTGGTCAGGTTTTATTTGTATGGAGTAAAATGTACTTGTATCCCTTGTGTTTGGGATTCTTATTTGATTGGACTGTTTGCAATTAATGACGGAATCCAAAAAAAAGAATGCGCAAGGTCATCGCTAAGGAAGTCACACCAGATAAGTGTGTTGAAAACTGAAAAGGTTATACCAAAGGGAAATATCAAATGAAGTAACATGCAACGATCTATTGACAGCATGCATAAATACAACAATATAAATCTTTGTATAAACAGTGTTTTTCTGACATCCGATGAAAGGCTTCAAATACACATGCAAATGTACATTACATGTGCAGTTTCAAATACACATGCCCCCAACATGCATATAGTACAACAGAGATAGAAACGCATGGCCTTAAAGCAGGGCTGCGCGATTATAGCCAAAAAGTTAATCACGTTTGCTAGATGTCGATCACAATTACTATTCAGTGTTTTTTTAGGATTTGGGGAACAAAACTATTTTAATGCATGTTTGGCATTTTACATCAACATATTGGCTATTTTAAACTGCAGTGGACAGTCTAAATGAAAAGAAACATATTGTATTACTGATACGCCAATATTCTGCATTTATTAATTGTTGGAAACTCAAACTGTGATATACACTTACACGCAATGAATCATGCAGCCCTGCTGTGCATTTGACCAGACTGAGAAGGGACAAGGACCACAGAAAAAAAAGACATGCGCACCGAGCCAGACACAATCCTCATGTTTATGGAATTTGAACATTTGTACTGCCTTGATCAAATCCATAAATTAGACGAGGACTTTACAGTGACTGTGGTAATTTGATATTACACAGCGTTCCAGAAGACTGAGTCTGGGCTGGGGTGAGGTGAGGCAAGGCGGGGAGAGGAAAGTGAGAGGTGAAGACAGGGAGAGGAGAACGCAACTTACCACTGACAATCTCTCTGACCTTCTGGTGGGCTACCGGAACAAGGGATGAGCAGGGAGGAGAGAGAGACAGATATCAGTTGTACCTTCAGGGGCTGGTGATCTGATGCGTTTGCTTGGTGACTGGTACAGGTGTCCTAAATAATTAGCCTATGTGTTTGTGTTCAGGTTTATACTCTCTCTCTCTCACACACACACACACTTTCAGCATGCAAAACACAGCACAAAAACACACATCTGCACCTCCACGCAGCACACAAACAATTACCTCTTGTTTTGTTACTTTGGTGTCATCCTTGGACACACTCTCCGGTGCTTGCTATAGAGAAAACACAAAGGAAAAACATTTACTCAAAATGTACATATATAGGATGGAGACTCTTACCGTGCTCACGTGCGTGTACGTTTCCTAGTCTAGAACCCCTCTACACTAAATTCAAATTCTAAATGGACTGCGGCTTAGTTTTGTAGTTGTTTTCATCCTCCATCATCAACAGCAGCTTTTACATTATGACCGGAAGAGACCATCAAGCAGAACTTGAGTGCCTTCCAAAAAATACATGCTAAAGACGCAGACAAACACCATGTTAAAAAAAAATAATACATATCTCCTTATTTTCTTATACCCTCCAATCCATAAAGGGATCCCAAGCATATTGATAGTGTCAGGTAATATTAGAATAGTTTACAGGTCTGTACATTTGTATAATTTTAATAAAGTACCGCGCAATTGAAATGGAAAAGAGTTATGACCGTTCTCAGGATCTAAAGAGGTGTTGAATGTCACCTCATAATAATTACTTTGGGATTTTCCTTACTGTGTTGATATATTCTGCTTAAAATGAAATAAAATGTTGCGAATCGCAAACTAATATTTCACAGTATCAAATGGCAATTTTCTGTCGCCTAGAGACGCAAATTTTCCACTGGCAACGTCATCTTGTGGGACATTGAACTACCATTACTTTAATGGAGGCACCTTGCTTACCTGCCAATAAACAAGCTCCCTGAAGAACACGGATTCTTTCACGCGGCCACCTCACAACACACAACCCCGCCGAGCGCGCTGCACGCCTACAGCTTCATTACGACGATCTGCTAAAGCCCGACTCGTGTAGATTAGTTGTAGCCTACAACAACCGTGCAACCACACACCAAATGTTGGTTTCGCCTGCAGGTCGCGTCATTTGCATTTCAGCGACGAGCTCCCGCCTCCCCTCCCCCTGCTCCGTCCTCAAAGGCGAATCTGCGCAGAGACAATGGCAGTTTTTAGGCGGCAGAGAAGCCAGTTTCCATGTTAGCGACGACACCACGCACTACAGCGCGGCCTTTTGGACCGTGTCGTGCCGTTCTCACACGGCGGCATTAGTCTGTGACCCTCCCCCCTTCCGTCTCTCTGATGGGTTTGCCGCCGTTGGAGAACGAAGCAGGGAGGCGGCGGGGATCGTTGTTGTTTTTTTTCGGCGGGGTGTTAAAAGATTAAACACTCGTCTGACTCGATAAGTCACACGTATGTACGCGTGAAATGCGCACAGAATAACCGTCGTCACGTTACGCTCCCGTCCGTCCAGCGGGTCCGGTTTGATATTCGACAGTGCGCATAGGGAAGTGGCAACAACACACACACGAAAAAAACGCCCGCCAGAACGGCCATTGAGACACCGGAGGGTTCATGGTCAAAAAACCAAAACTAAAAAGACGACGTCGGTTAAATGTATCCGACACAAGCAACGACGCGTCGAGTCCCGCCGGGTGGGGAAAAGGGGGCTCTGCGCCCGAAACACCGTGGCGACGCTCCCTCAAAGTTTGGCATCGCCTCACCTGCATCGACGTCGACACGAAACCGCGCACCGCTATTTCTCCTCCAACAGAAGCGAGGAAAACTCCACGGAAGCGACCTCGACACTCACCTTTCTCTTCGGCATGTTGCTCGTCAACAAAATCTCTCCGCCCGGGCGAGTAGTAGGGTCAAACCGAAGGTCCAGCGGCGGTGGAGTTGAACTACCTCGAAATACGGGATCAATATCTAAGCACCTTCGATAATGTCAATTATATGCACTCCCCCGAAACTCTGTACGTCCCTCGGCCATTGGGCGGAACGCTCGAACGCGCCTCCTGCGGCGACTCGCGATTGGTCGAAGTTGAAAAAGAGGGTTCCCGTGATTGGCTACGCGCTCTTCGTCGGACGTGCTGGCTGAGAGGGCGAGAAGCGACCGACTCTCGGTGGATCTGGGTAGTGCAGGATCCGGACGAGAGGACGGGGAACACAAAAGACCAGAGAGACGCGGGCACAATGTCGGCTATTGACGACATTCTGATTGGCACAATGTCTTGTTGGGTAACGACAAAGGACTAGAGCGCTCCCATTGGCCTGCTACGTTTCAGCGGGATGCCACGCAAACGTCACAGTATAAGCCACTATAGGAATAATACCGTGTACATTACATTACAGCATTTAGCAGACGCTTTTATCCGAAGCGACTTACATATCATACTACATATACATGTACATATACGATAAAATCATAAAACTAAAAGTACGATAATGTCGCTATCAACTCACTGCCACAGACGACCCGTCACGAGGGATGGTCGATTCATATTCCAGATCATTTTTAACGATGAGGGTCAAATTGTGAGTGGGAACCAACATCCGTCGTCCATATTGAACATTCAGGAAAATAACATTTTAGATTTAGCACAGAAAAGCACATTATTGTGCAGAGCGGGGCAGATAATAAGGCTCTTTACCCTGCCATTCACAAAGTGCCCCTTTATTAAAAATTCATTCAGGTATATTTTGTATGAAAGCACTTGTTCAATACCATCTTCACTTAAACAGAGCAGGGTCTCTTTGAAAAAGTAATACTCTGTTTGAAAAATGGTACAATAGCCCTTCCTGAAACACTTCACGTGTAAAAGTGCTCATTTACATAACAAATATTAAATGCAAGTGGCATTTAAAAAAAGAAAAAGAAATATGGTGTATTTTTGCATGATCTCTAAATGTCCATGCTCAAAATATACCCGCCTACTTTCTTCAGCCAAGTCGAGAACTCAAATGGACAACCCTGAAAACGTAACCAAGCTAACCCCAAACCAAGCCTGACACAGTTTTGACTAACTGACTGAAATCATTAATACCTTTCTACAGATAAATTATGATTGACCTTCAGGCCCTGCCGAGCTCCACTGGGTCAAGTTTAGGCATGACCCAATGTCAGGCCCCACTGACATCCTATACTGGTCCAGGTCGAAGCCCTCGGCATCACGGGCGTGATCAGATTGACTTAATTGTACAAGTAGCTTAACAAAAAGATGAGGAAATGCAAAGTTTCCCCTAAACCCTTACCACGGCACACAGACGTATCATTAAACATTACGTTGTTTATTTCCAGACAGGTGGAAATTCTGAAATATACAATAGTAATTCAAAAATCAATAAGTATAATGACTGAATGAGTATGGTTGGAAGATTCTGCCACCGAACATCTAGAACCTCTTTGGATCACCACATTCCCATCACAATGCATATCACACCATTCTACACATCACAATAGGCAATACAACGTTCTACAGAGAATTCCACAAAGTCAATCTCAACGTTCTCCTGTGAAATCACAATACTGAGCCTCAGACCTCACAATAGGCAGAGTGTTCCTGCACCAAAACCTAAACAAAACAGCCCTTCGTGTCCACATGGATGTGAATACACAAACGTTTTTAGGAGTCAACCCAGAACACACAGGAGCAGGTAGCCTGATAGCTGCGCCATAGTCTGTTCCCACATAGATTCACGCTGTCAGCTAAATAGGAGACAAAACACAATGAGAAACACACACACACACACACACACACACAAGACTGATATCTGCAGAGAAGTGAATGGGTCATTTCTTATTTTCTGCCCCCTCATTTTAAATCTGGTTTGTTTATTTTTACATTGTTCGGAAAAGATGACCAACAGGGACTTTAAACGAAAGCTTGGACATTGTGGCGTCATCAGTGTTCGCTCTCGGAAAAGAGGTACAGAGTTACCCAACTTGGGTCCTGCTTTGAAAGAGTTCGGGACTCCTTGCCTTTGAGGATTCTCAGCCAGTAGCACTGCTGCTCTATGTTATTAGGCTGTGGGTTTGAGTCTATGTGTTACCATGACATTGAGTACTAAGCAAGAGTGGAAGTAACTGCGTTTACTCACGTTTCTGTAATTGAGTAGCTTTTTGTGTAGGCTACTTGTATTTCTTAAAGTCAGTAATTGTACTTTTACTTAACTACATTTTAAATCACATCCATTGCAGAGTACACATTCTGTAGGCTCTCCATAAGCACCAGAAACTGGACCATCGTAAACGGACATATTGTGGGGCCCTTTGCAGTGAACGGTCAGTCAGCAGAGAAGAGAAGAGTAATTTGTAACTTTGTTTGTGCACTTTATTTTGTCATTTCTGAATTTCCCAATTAAAAGAATCCAGTCTGAACTCTCGTCACTTTTACTCTGAGTACATTTTAAATGAACTACTTTTTACATTTACTTCAGCAGATTTATTTAGAACAGTACTTTTACCTCTGCTTAAAGTAAAATACCAGCAAAGTAACAATACTTCTACTTGATCCAGACATCCTTGTACTCTTTCCACCACTGGCACCACTGAATGGAACAAGCCTTCTGTTTAGGTGCTATGAAAAGCTCCTTTGCAAAGGTTCAGGCATGTTTCACACGTCATCCTCCGTTTGAACCGGTTTTTTTTGGTGGCAGGATACAGCTGTATGAATAGCAAATAAAGAGGCGTTTGAACATCAACCACACCCTTTGGACATAAAACTATCAAAATGAGGTATTCTTAAAATCCCTCAATATGGACACCTCCTCGGAGAGAAGGAAGACCGTGTCAAAAGGTTGGAGTCCCACCAGCGACATTACAAAGACGTCGTCTGAAGGAAGCCAGGACGCCAGGACAGCAGGACACCAGGACGCCAGGACACCAGGACACCAGGACACCAGGCCTGGATACCTTCACACAGGACTTGACTGACACCTTGTGGACACTTTGTTGTTGCAGTTGCAGGGCTTCTATTGCATCGTTGCGACCGTCTATCATTAAGGAACAATTGCTAACGCGAGTCAGAGCGGTTACATCTTTAGGTCTCCCAATTTTGTCCTGGTCAGCTACATGTTGTGTATTAATTTAAGTGCAAGCCAAACTACAGCCTTTTGTCTTTACGCCTTTAACAGGCTAACAGCCCACTAATGTTTGTTTGTGTCCAACAGACTGCAGCAGGCCGGCGACACGAAGCCCGACCGGACTGTCTATTTATAAGACCCCTCACCCCACACCACGTCA
>OMOT01079435.1:0-11092 GCA_900312575.1 Acanthochaenus luetkenii
GTTCTAAGAGCATTTGCAATTAAAAACATGAAGCTAGTTTAGATTTCATGGAAATAAATGTCTTGCTTGTACGTCGCCACATGCAGAACATGGCTCAGACACAAACACACATCTTTCTTTATTTTCTCTATGCTCACTGACACTCGCACACGCACATCCTCCTTGTCGTCCCTGTTGTTCGTCTCAGCCATGGGCCTGTTGGATAGAGAACTCGTTAAGGGTCTAAGCACGTCCTGCAAAAGTGCAGTCGTCCAGAAAAGACTCGCTGAGCTTGGCGCTGCTCTATGGGTTTAACCAGGCTGCTGTCCAATTATTCCATTCCCTCCCTCCTTCCTCTTTTTCCTTCACCTATAATAACCAGATACTTTTTTCCACTTCTGATGAGCCTCGCTTCATTTCCCTCAACATCTCTAGGGCACCATTAACTTCAGCTGAACACTGACTGTGCATGGCTTTTACCAATTGTTTTTGTGACAAGTTCTCTTCCGTCTATGGGTGTGTGTGTATACGTGTGTCTTAACTTCCCTTTTGGCGTGGCAGGGAAGGCTTACATATGAGATTAGATACAACAGTGTCACTGTTGCATGCATCATAAGGAGGCAGAATGCAAGATGAGGGTGATTCATGCAGCCAACACAGCTCTGTAGTTACAGTCTATGCGTGATGTGGCATTAATATGACTAGCTACTGCAGAGGACCTCCAACTGAAATAACAAGGTTACGGTGGAAAGAACAGGTGTTGACAGTATAACCTTTCAAACAAATGTGGCATAGAGTGTCTGTTAGCAACAGAGGCAACATACAGCAGTTTTATTTTTTTTATACTTGCATTTCTATTAAAATACGGGTCTAACAGCAAGTGTACAGGGGTCAACAACACTTCATTTACAGTCAATATATCCCCTATGGATCAGTGGTTTAATGACTGACAACCAATCACGCATGAGAACGAGGAAGCTAACGTGGCATGCCCCCCCCCCTCCGAAACAGACACACACACACACACACACACACACACACACACACACACACACACACACACACACACGTTACAACAATATGATCTTGGAGAGAAATGCAAACACTTTGATTCAAACAGCAGTAACAACTTTTTCCCCTTTAAGAACCTGCCAGTCAATGGTTTGTTAATAATTTGCATTTGACATGTGTAAAATCACTCCGCGTTGCTGCTGCTCTACTTTTACGTAACGTTAACCATTAACTCAAGACTCTAAAATAAAGCAGGAAACGTGTTCATCTTGCCGACCGCCCTCCCGAAATCGCAGGGTTGGCAAACTTGCACCAGCTGCCAACATTTGCACAACACTGATTGAGATAAGCTATGCTAGGCTAGGCTAAGCTAACGTCCGCTAACTGGCTAACGTGAGTAACAGTTAGCTAAAACAGCTCATGTTAAAGTTAAAAAGTTAGCGTGACTAACATTTGACTGAAATTCACACTTACTCGTCGTCCTTCAAATACGTGTCCTCCGTGATGGGTTTAATGGGGGCGATGTTTTCCGTCGTGGTGCTGTAGTTTCGGAAACAGACAGTCAGCTTCTCATCGAAGTCGTGGACAAGGTCCTCCATCGATTTGAAGCTGCAGATGTCCCCGGAGAAGCTGTTGTCCAGGTCGGAGAAATCGTCCAGGCCCGACGACGAATCGCCCACGTTTGAGTTCAGGTGGTCCAGCTGGCCCGGTGACTCGGAGGGCGGCTTGAATTCGTTAAAATCCTGCCAGTCCTCGTCAAAGTGGGCTAACGGCGCCGCCATGACTGCCGTAGGGTGCTCGGGTTGACAGCTAAACCCCCTCAACGGTGCTCTGTTTTCGGCCCCAGACACACCGGACTAGGCGGCGAACCGGAGACGAGAGATGTGGGCGGGTTGGCTTGACGTCACGTGGTGGCATGCGGCCACCCATCTCCTCCTGGAGCAAAACAAACACACTTCTATTTGGATTTAATAGTTGTGATGTTGTTTTAATGACAACATATGGGATTCATATATATATTAAAATGTCAGTGGCAAAAAAAAAACCCGCACTGGATGATAGACATTATGATAGACGGAAATACATCACAAGTTTAGGCATTTCTCCAGCACCCTCACCCTGAACACCGGCGCCCCTCAGGCCCGCCTCCTCAGGCCCCTGTACACACGTGATGGTGTGGCCAGGTACAGCTCAAATGTGATCAATAAGACCCACACAATGCTGTACTGGAACCAAAGACACCATCAGCATGCCAAAGAGGCAGACGTGTTACTACCATTCAGCATCTAGGCCTGTGCCTGACCAACATTAAAGGCATAGATCAGACAATAATCTACATTTGTCAGCTGTTTTCTTACTTTGAAAATAGTCTGTAGAATATGGATTCGTTTTGTTTTTTATTAGACTATTTTCAAGGTAAGAAAACAGCTGAGAAAGTTAGATTTTTGGTTGGTCTATGCCTTTAAGTAGTAGCTGGTTGTCTTACGCAACCTTAAAAACTGTTTGGGTTGACAAAAGTTGGCGAACGTTAGTGTTCATCCGTAGACACTTGACACAATCTAATTCAGAAACTCTGAAGGTAAGAAAGTAAGGTGTAAGCGAGCCAGGGATGGGCCGGTCCATACTGTGGTATTGATACTTCGATACTGACATTCTACTCATTTGGTATCAATTCCTTTTGAAAAGTATCAATTTCAACGTTATTTTTAATCCAACATGCGTCACTCCCCTGTCCCTCTGCACTTTCATAGCTCATATTATGTTTCCTGCCAATGAACAACAACAGGTGTGAGACAGGTGAGACCTAGGACACTGCTGGGGCACATATTGCACACATTGACACATATTGCTTCTTGTTTGTTTTTTTACACTACTTACTTTTTTTGAGTTCTTATTAATATTGTTCTTATGTTGTCTGTATGCACCAACAACCACAGCAAATTCCTTGTACGTGAAAACTACTTGGCGAATAAAACATTTCTGATTCTGATTCTGATTCTGATCACATGACACGAAACCCACCAGAAGCACTTTTCGCACCCTCCTTCCTTTTATCACTCATGGGGACGATGGCAAAGTCTGACCGGAAACGTAATGTGGTGTGGTGCTACTTTTCACCAACCTGTGCCTGATGCCCATATTCTTATTTAAGAAATTATCGTTATCAGTATCGGTAAAAATGTTACATAAAATATCGGTATCAAATGTATTAAATGTTGGTGTCGCCCATCACTAACGCGAGCCACTGCAGTGATGGGAGTGAGGCAGGCAGACGAGATGTTCAACTAACGTCAAGGTTAAGAAATGGTATGGTCCACTTCAGTGGCGTCTGAAATTGCAAGATTTTTCCAGGCATGAATATGGGACATATACTGTAATATTTACAATTGCAGGTAAGAAGGACATATAAATGTTTCGACCCCCCTGACCTGTTGTTTTTACCGCTTTTGGGCTTTACATAGTTTTATATAGGTTTATGCAAAATATGTATATTACACCACAACATAGCTATTATCTGCTCGGTTCTAAAACTGCTTTTGATTTGAGTACGTTCTCCTGTATATACTTATGGTACTGTATTGCATTGCGTTATAGTATTGCATCACTGTGTTGCACTGTATTACGTCTGTTTTTACTAATTCCTCCGTTGTATATTGTATTGATTGTATTGCATTCATTTAGTATCTGCACTGTCTTGTTTGCATTCTGTGTTGCTCTGCCACCTGCAATTCACTGCACACCCTGGTGTGTATGTGACAAATACAAATCTTGAATCTTGACTAGACGATGCTCTCATCCAGAGTGACTTACAGTAAATGAGCAGGTATAATATGGGTGTCTTGCTCAAGGGCACTTCCGCTGAACACGTGGCTGTTGATGGGCACAAGCATGTGCTTCCGCAGGGATTTAACCTGGAAGTTATTGACCACTCTGCCTCTGTAACTATTTCCATTTAGCCTTAATGGTGTCAAATATTTGGAACAATTTGCATTAAGATATCTTGCATCCCTTCCATGGCTTGTTTGGGAGAGGCAACACGTTGAAGATCAGCCTCAAAGGAGGACGTTTTCCTCATATATGTTGCAGATCTTCACCTGACCTACACGCAGGCCTACTACAATTCTTCCGTAATGGAGTAAATAGTAACGTTTGTATAGAAATCTATGGCCAACAAC
Organism: Acanthochaenus luetkenii; assembly: GCA_900312575.1. Lineage (NCBI taxonomy): Eukaryota > Metazoa > Chordata > Actinopteri > Beryciformes > Stephanoberycidae > Acanthochaenus > Acanthochaenus luetkenii. The sequence goes on from OMOT01079435.1 coordinate 4,167, forward strand.
AAGGCTTAGTTAAAATAATGACACTTTATTGGCAATTGTTGTTATTACCCTTAGTTTGGGCATTGATGGTCAGGCCCCAGACATTGCTTTCAAGACATTTTAGAACAAGTAACTGTGTGATTGAATACAAAGTATTTTTTGTGTGACAGAAATTCAACCCAACACTTTCCAACAAAGTCCCCTTGAAACATGCTCTGCCCAAAGCACTGATACAAGGTCAGTCTCTATCAATCTCTATGATTAGGGGTGGGAGAGGTGGGTGAGTTGATCCCAAATCTGGCTCTAGGGGCCTCCACAATCTCCTGTCCCATGAAACTTCCATGGGCCATAGATTCTTTTTTATTTTATTGTTTCAAAACCCTGAATGCTTTAGTGAAAATAAGCATACATAACACTTATCCTACACAACGATACAAAACAGTACAATCACTTTTGTAAATAACACATTGAATGCAAACCCACACATCAGCCCTACCCGCCCCAGCCCGAGGAACTCTTACAGATGCTACAGTAAGCCCTTAGTACCCCCACCACCTCTGAGAGAAATAAAACATTTTGTCAAATCAGAAACAACTCCCTTGGTAAACTCACACAAAAGAACAGAGTAGATAGACACCTTATTGCATACAGACATAGCATATGCCACCAGCAGGTGAATGACAAGCTTTACTTAGCATTTATGAATTGCCTCGTCTTCTGAAATGATGTTGGGTGTGGAAGAGGAAGTGTAAGTCCATTCTACGGTCCAGCAGGAGTTGAAAGAGGATTGTGAATATCAGACCATGACACACACATAACACCTACAGTGCTTTTGCTTTTGATAAGGGGTAGAGAACTGGCAACTGCCAATCAACAATGGCACATCAAAAAAGAGATTTCGGTCAATTACACAGACATGCGATAAGTAGATTCTCACATGAAGGTAACGCTCTTTAAAGGCGAGGGGTGGATAGTTCAAACCTGATTGATTGTAGGTAACACACTTCCCAAAGACTCTTCTCACTCATATTGGCATGAGTGTTACTGTGCATATTCACTGGTAATAGTAGTGGTAGATATACTGAAAATCCAACTGAAAAAATAAAAATGAGAAGAGGGATTACAAAGATGTAAAAAAAAAAGAAGACTCCAAACATCTGGTTATATTTTAATATAATCATACAGGGATAGAGGTCAACCAAAAATGATATAATGTGAACAAAAAATGTAAGTAACAAAAAGTTCAATAAAAACAGACAGAAAAGCATTGTTTTTAAACATTTTTTATCAGTCTGTAGCAAATAGTCATTACATACCCTGAAAAAGGGAGGAAGAAAGCTTTGAATGGTGCACTGACCACTGAACAACTTGGCTGGAGAGCAAGGGGGTGTTGTGCAGAATTCTCTACGCTCCAAGAGTGGTACCCTCAAGACGAGGCTGCTATGCCTCGTATGCGTGAGGTTGAGTTTCATGATGTATCGTGTACAAGATACTCAGTCACTGCGTAGGGGTGCATGGAGGCATAGTGAGGGCTCAATTCCTTTAGGAATCTCCCCTTAAGTTTAAGTCTTTGCCAATACAACCTTTGAAGCCATCAGAGTAGCAAGGGTGTCAATCATAAGGTCTAGATGGCTATGAGAACCTAATGGAATTAGGCCATTGTAGTAGGTGCAAGAGAGCAAAAACACCACTCAAAGTGCAGTGGAGGTGTCATACATACTGAGGATGTGTGTGCAAGTGTATGAAGAGGAAGGCAGTTTGTGTGTGTTTGAGGATTGCAAAAACATTGCCTAACACTGTGGGCTCAGAGTGTGGTTCTGGTTATTGGTGCCTCTTCCCTCTAGGGACGTGCTAAACCCTCCTCCAATAATTACAATCATTAACTTCTCATATGAAATGACCCTTTGCTCACAATAGCTTTTTGAAACGTACGGCATTCAATTAGCTTTTTTAAATTTCCTTTCCCCCACAAAATGATTCAATGCCAACAACTCAGTGCCATTTGAATGCCATGTGGTAAGGATAAATATATAGATATATAAAAAAAAAGAAGATCAAATGTAAAATTAAAGCCCCAGATTAAAAAAAAATAAGTTTTCTTGTTTTGTTTTACAAAATGGCTCTCAAGTATTTTTTGTTCCACATAGAGGTTGCTATGGGGCTTTGGATAACTTAGAATGGGTTTAAAATCCTCTTTACAATTTCACTGTGGGATCGGGGCATGGGGGGGAGCAAGAATCTTCTGCTGGTGTGAATAGAACACATACAAAACACGCGCGCAAATACACCCGCACCCACAAACGTCAACTCACACACAAATGTGTGCATGCTGAATGACACACACAGACACACTCACACAAACACGAGGGACAGCAGTCATCAGTGTGCAATGTAAGCTGCACTTTATACTCCTTTACAACTGTAAGCATGTCCCTTGAGAGATCATAGCATATGGCCCTACAGTGGAAACCTCACCTCACCAATGACTGACCCCTTACCGTTGACACGTGACCTATGAATCCCTCTGTCGTTCTCCTCTTAGGCAGATGTAATGGAACTGTGCGGTAGCTAGCTCAACAGAGGGGTTGGGGATGTCAGTTAGGAACATTACAGTGACTGTCCTTGTCAGAAGTTAAGGAATAAAACGTTTTTTTTCTTCTTCTCCTTCCTAATTTAGAGAAACAGAAAGTGGATTCTTCACGCTAAAGCTTTCCACGGGCACTACTCGAGCTAAGTTTCACCTCTTAAATTAGAATAATGATATGACTATCATAAAAAATTCCAACATTTAGCATAGCCTTTTTTTGTGTTCTCTGTCAGTTGGTCGGTCAGTGTTTTACGGTGGACTTTCAGACTTTGTCCAACGACTCAAGTGCGAAGAATATAGCAAGAGAGAGAGGAAGAAGAGAAACATACATACAGAAGAGTTGCTATATCCCCCTATGCACCATCCTCACCCAACAACACCCCACCCGTCTCCAGGGACACATATACAGGTACGTGATGGACAAACAGGCAGACAGGCGTAGTCCAATGAGTAGACGGCTGGTCTGCAGTGTCTGTCTGGAGGGATCGCGGGGGCTTGATGTAGGGCTCCAAGCCCACGGTGGAGGTGGGTTTCCAGGGAAACTTTGGGGAGGGCCTGGCATGGTTGGGGCCATGCAGCGAAGATGGAGGAAGAGAGGTCAGTCGGAGGAGGAGAACAGCCGTCACAGCTCACCAGTGGATAGGGGTCGCATCCCGCCGGGGGTTGACAGATTTTCCAGGTCTCTGGGTCAAGATCAGGTTTTGGACAAGGACCTGAATTTTCGAAGTGTCCATCGTCAACCTCCACAGTTTTGTCTAGGTCAGTCAGGAGACAATTTATTCTCACTTTTGTTTGCTTTTGTTTCTCTTTTGTCTTGGTGGCTTTCGTTTATTTGTTATTGTTGTTTTCTTTAGGTTGGTGTTAGGTTTCATTTCAATCAGTCACCATCAACTGTCCATGTTACTGCAGTTCTCTGAGGAGGAAAATGGGACATGGTAAATATGGAGATAAACTGCCTGTAACAACTTGTAATTACAGGTATAATACAACAGTGACGTTTTACCAAAGAGCTCTGTGCTACCTCTCTAAACTAAACATGTTAATTGGCCAACACAAAGCTGCAACAATAGATTTGGTGGAATATTGAGGTAACAATGCTAGCACCCCCCCAAAAAAAGCTTAAACCAGCAACAGAAACATTTCACACCACAAATGACAAACTAAAGATGTGGTCAAATGCAGGAGGGTGCAGTGTGGCACAGATCAGCAGGCTGCAAAACGTTTTCATGGGTTTTTATGGCTCTTGTTGAGACAGCAGTAGCTTGCATGGCCAGGCAGTTTGTAAAGTATCTCAAATAGCTGAAATTGCTGAGCTAACGATGCAAGCTGGTAGATACTCCCGTAAAAACATGTACATTTCACAATAGCACATCAAACAATCTCACACTGCTATAACTGCTAGTGTGACTGTGATAGTTACCATTGAGTACATCCGCCTCTTGTGAGTCGAGGAAGGGCGCGGGCCCCCAGACACGCACTGTACCATCGTCTGAGGCGGAAGCCATGAGTCCTGGGATGGCCGGGTTCCAGCTCACACAGTTGACGGTGCGTGTGTGGCCTGTTAGCTCAGCAATGGGCAGCTCACTGCGCCGGTGCCAGATGTACACTTTGTGGTCTGTGCAGAGAGAATGAGGGCAACATAATTGGAAGAGGTAAATAGAAATATATGGGAGGAAAGATGGTTGAGAGCAGATGGGTAGGTGTTATGGATTAGAGCCAGAATGTGGAAGGGAAAGACGTTCAGGTTTCTTTACAAGCGAGTTCGCCGAAGAAACAATTGCTCCCAATGCCAGATTTATGTCAAGCCGGTTCTTAATGCAGACATCTACCACAAGACAGAAAGCTGAGGCCAGTAAACCAATGTTTTGACTTCTGAATTCTGATTTCATCAAGTCAAAACTCAAAGCGAACACATCGTCAATTTAAAAACGTCATTAAGACTTTATGGAGTTTTTGAGCTATTATATCCAAATTAGGCTTATTTAATTACAGCGCTAACATTTACAAACCGGAATATGTGCATACAAATAAATAAATCACCCTGGGTACTGTCTCCCATTTATTATCTACTGGGAAGTTGTAGGAGCTATTGGATTTGTCTTGGTTCTCGTGCTTCTAGCTACGAGTTCACAAATGTAGAATGAATGCTGTAGGACATAGGATTAATACTTTTGATTCTGTGGTAGAGTGGATCTTCCCTTTAAATGTATACATTTGAGTCAATATAATTTTGCCCTGATCCTGTGCAGTCAGAAACAGATGATCCATGTGTCACTATAAAACCACATTATGATACTACACACAGAGATGGTCTAAAATGCCTGACCTTCTGTTTGCTCTAAAGAGTAAATGATAGTTCTGCGTACGCTGTAGCATTGACGACGGTACAAGCATTTATGGTTCTGCGTTGGCGATTCTGCGGTAGATCACCAAATGCTAGATGGCAGTGGCGCACTTTGTTAACAAGGCAGTAATAACAAAATAAGTAGTAGTAGTGTTTATATTCTATGAAACTCACGTTCTGGGATATCTGGTAATCTTTATGATTCAGAGATGAAGTGTCCTACAAAATAATATATTTGCAAACCTCCTGAACTACTCTCTTCGATCTGCTCCATTGTCTTCACTATCGACGGACATCAACCGGATACAGGTAGGAGGAAATATGAAGTGGGCCAATCACAGTTCTTGCGGTCTTGTGTCGCCCTACACGCAGTTACATTATTGGAGAGGTGCACGTAAGCTACGGCGGCAGACTCGGCAGGCTACGGCGGAAGCGGAAAGACATACGGCGTAGTTTTAACGCAGAAGTATAAATTGCCCTTTACTCATAGAACGTTCCACGAGTGAGATGAGACAATTATGAATATACATGAGGTACTTCAGGTAGTCTGGTTACCAGTGTATTTTTATATTGTGCTCTGTATTGACCCTTTACGAAGGTTATTAACTATCTCTCAGCTCTTTAGCTGTACCTTCGCTGCCGCTGGCAATGAAGTCTTCGTTGTGTCCTCCAAAGCAGGAGTGGATGGTATAGAAGCCCTGGGTCACTCCTTGGTACTTTCTCACCAGCACCCGGTCCTGCAGGTCCCACAGGTGCACTCCCTACAGGGGGGTTGAAGGGGAATGGATTATACTTACTTTAACCTTGACATTTACGGTACTTCTCAAAACAATGTGGCAAAGTGCTTTAAAAGCAAATGCACTAATATTGCTCAAGAATACAGAGGAGAGTTGGAACAGTCAAAAGGCTCACCTGAGTTGCTACATTTAACAAAGCTAATCTCCCGTTCTTTGAAACAGTGAAAGACATGATGGGGTGGTCCTCCTGAACTCTGTAAGAGACACATTAACAAAACACCAAAAGTCAGACATGTAGTTATTAATGAACTATTAATGAACTGGCTGATAATGCAAATATACGTATTTGATATGGAAAATGATATCTTGAGGATGTGGCATCTATGTATCAGCAATATGATAGCTACAGTCATAATGCTACACAATTTGCTCAGCATGAACTATCATAACTTCTATGGCTTGTTACACACAAAATGTGGGAATGTTCAACATTTTAAATCAATCGTTTAACCTTTATTTATAAAAGCATACTTTCTAAAAACCCTTGCAGTGCACTACACAATAGAAGACAGGCACAGGTAGTAGGAGGGCTGACACGCACATGTTTCTGTCTGTAAGGTCCTCAAAGTTGTAACCCCGGATACGTTGGTGAGTGTCCGAGGCAAGCACTGTCCTGCCATCGCCCAGGCACCACAGGCACTGCACTCTCACACCCTCCCAGGAGTCCAACAAGTTACCGTCCAGGTCCTGAGAACATAGACAGAGGATGAGGTACTGGGCTCACTGGAGATCCCTGATGTCTGATTCTTGACAGGAGATTGATAACATGTACAGAGCACGGTATGGCAATCTCTTTCAACCTCTTATAGCATAGCATCTACCTTAACACTGCTGTGTTTTCAGCTGATCTGCATAATTTGACTAATTAATCAATTTAATTCACGGCTAATTGGCAAACATGTCTATTTCAGAATTGTCTGGTTTGTCCCTATTACGGCTGTAGTAGAATCAGAAAGCATAGCAGCAGAATCAGAAATGATTCCAGTGGAGGCAAAAAGTGACTACAATGTTGTAATGACAAAACAAAAAGTTTAACATTCATTCAGACATGATAGAAAAGCAGCTATAGATCACATTTGAGTTGTAATAACACCTAAGGGCCAGCTGTATGTTTTGGCATTTGTACTTATATCACATCCCTTAAATATTCATGAAATAAGTAAAAATATCCATTCCCAGCAGCACACTATTGCATACAAATGTACATACAGTCAAGGAC